>BQNB010153606.1:0-15623 GCA_026074375.1 Tanacetum coccineum
GAACCGACACATTGGATGTCTTCCGAAAGATTAGCCATCGTAATTGATTGTGAAATGATTAAGTTGATCGAACAATGATTAGTGATTGCATGTTAACAGTGGTGATTGATTGTTTGAAATGGTGAATTGTTGTTTCGGTTTGTTAGGATTACAGGTTGAAATAAATCAATTTGAAGAATTTAGTCCAAAAGTCCAAAAGTCCACAACTCGCTGCCTTGTAACTCGCTGGAAGGAAATTAAATTGACAGAGTTCCTGTTCACAAGTCGCTAGAAAGATTGTCTTCTACTGACCTGTAACTCGCTATAAGTAACTCGTTGGAAGAGAGATGATAACTCGCTAGCAAGAAATTAAACTGACATAGATCCTGTTCATAACTCGCTATAAAATTATCTTCAATTAACCTGTAACTCGCTAGTCTTCAACTCGCTATTCATCAACACCCTACCTGCAAGAATGGTTAACTCGCTGCCTGCACAAGACGACAAGTCGCTGACACAGTACTTACTGACACACAATGTACTAATCTGACAACTCGCCGATACAGTAACCTAACTCGCTAAGAAGATCTTCGAACAGTAACCTAACTCGTTGGAATGAAAAATTTGGTTTTTTACCTAAAAACACCTAAAAACATGAAGGAGGTAGCAACTATAAAAACATGAACTTTAACATCACAAACGTCAAGATCAAAGAAAACCAAGAACAAGACTATAAACCTTCAAAAACCAAACTTTTGATCTAAACTAACCAAGAAAACGCACACACAATCTAGCTAATCATCCCATTGGCTCTGATACCAATTGTAGGATATTGGAAATCATAACACAATCAAATGACTAGTGGATTAGCCAAGTTTTAGAGAGAGAAAGTGAGAGAGAACTTTCTAGTGAGAGAAAATGAACTTGTATTATGTAAATAACTAACCCACCTCTTCCATGGCATGGAAGAGGCTTATATGGTTACAATAAAACTAGCCATAAGGCCTAGGTAGTGGGCTTACACATTGGGTTTAATACCCGGCCCATTACCGAATGTTATACATTAACTACTTAACTATGAGCAACAATAAAAGGTAAAATACGTAGGGTAACCGAGTCTTTTTCTAATATCTAACATTTCCTTATATTTTCTTTTATTATTTTCAAATCATAAGCATAACCTTTTAAGGTTTATGTAGTTTTAAAATCTTGTTTTCACAAAATAAGTTGTACAACTAGCATGTATGCATCAAGATGATAAGGAAAGTACAAGTTATTTAAGAATTTGAAGACTTACAAAGTTTGAAGGTTTTTAGAAGGAAGAATGAGATTAGAACAACCCAAATGTTGTTTAACAAATACCCGAATGATACAAATGATCAAACCTTCAACAAATCTTCAAGAGTTTTTGATCAAGATTGGAAAATTATGAAAGTGTGTGTGTTTCTTTGGTGGTTCGAACAAATGGAAGCAAGGAAGAAGAGAGAAAACTAAATTTCTAGTGTGTGTGTTATGAATGAGATAATGGAAGTATAATGGGTTAAATAATACAAAGTTTACTTCACACACTAAGTGTGTGTTGTGTGTGTGCCGTGGGATGAGACAAAGGAAGGGGAGGGGACCAATTTGATCCTCCAATTAGCATTAAGCTAGGACAAAACATGTGATAAGGACTTGTCTTATTGCAATTTGAATTCAAACTTGGTCTCCAAGGGTTATTAAGGTTGTTTGGACGCATGCATGCATGGGGAGGGGACCAAAAATGAGTTTTTGATATTATATGATGCTAGTGCTCTTTATTTGATTTAATTTCTAAGCCTTCCATGCATATGCTCATTTTTAAACGAAATACGGTTTACGCAAGTAACGAAACGAATAACGGTATCTCCGAAAATTATGAAATTTTAAATATTGCCCTAAAACATAAAAACGTGGCTATTGCCAAAATACTACAACGTTTGGTGTCCCGGTTCGCTCCCGGCGACGATCCTCAGATAAAAGCGGGAAAACTTCCCGGTTAAACGCAAAAGCTAAACGAAACTTTAAAAATTCAAATTACTAAACGGAAACGGCTAAATTACTGGACGGAAATTCTTGGGGTGTCACATTCTTTCCCTGTTAAATAAGCCTTATCCTCAAGGCTTGCGACGTAGCATCTGCCACCAGTGCAGAAATTAGGAAAAGATGCTGGTACTTCTTTTGCATTTGATCTTTACGCTCCCAAGTGAACTCAGGATCTCTCCTCGAGTTCCAGCATACCTTCACAATCAGAATACAGCTCTGCTTCAAACGCTTGACCTCACAGTCCATAATTTTGACAGGTTCTTAGTTGAAGTGCAGTTTGTCGGCAACTTGAATCTCATCCAACGGTATAGCAAGCGGTTCATCAGCCATACATTTCTTCAATTTCAAGACGTGAAACGTACTATGAACTCTACTCAACTGCTCTGGGAGTTTAAGTCGATAGGCAACGGTTCCTACTTTCTTTGTCTAAGATCTTAAAAGGTCCAATATAACGAGGGTTCACCTTTCCTCGTTTGGCCCAAAGCATATCACCCCTTTCCATGGTGACACTTTCAGCATGACCTTATCTCATACTTGAAACTCAAGGGGTATGTTCCGTCTTATGTCGGCACAACTCTTTGAACGATCGTGGGCAGCTTGGATACGGCTCTTGATTTGAACTATTTTATCTGTTGTCGCGTGGATGATCTCTGGGCCAGTGAGCTGACTATCTCCAACTTCCGCCCAACAGATAGGTGACCGACACTTGCGCCCATACAACGCCTCAAACAGAGCAACCTTAATGCTGATATGGTAACTGTTGTTATATTAAAATTCTACCAACGGTAAGTGTTTATCCCAACCTTTTCCAAAGTCGAGTACACATGCACATAACATGTCTTCCAATGTTTGAATGGTTCTCTCACTCTGACCATCGGTCCCTGGATGGTAAGCTGTACTCATATCTAATCGAGTACCTAATGCTTTGTTAAGGGACTTCCAAAAATGTGACGTAAATTTCCCATCATGATCAGAGATGATCAAAACTGGCACTCCATGCTTTGACACTACTTCCTTCAAGTACAGTCTCGTTAACTTCTCTAACGTGTCATATTCTCGCATAGGCAAGAAATGAGCAGACTTAGTGAGATGATCAACGATTACCCAAATCGTGTCTTGACCAGTTGCCGTCTTCGGCAATTTAGTCACAAAGTCCATTGTTATATTCTCTCATTTCCATTATGGGATTTCTGGTTGAACCAACAATACCAACAAACCAGATGTTTCTGATACTCTCTCTTTAACCTTGGCAATGTTAAACACTTGCTGACTATGTGTAGCAATTTTTGCTTTCATGTTGGGCCACCAATACAGCTTCTAAACGGTCTTGGTACATCTTGTCTGATCCAAGATGGATAGAATACTTTGACTTATGGGATTCATGCATAATTAAAGCTCTCAAATCTCTAAAATACGGAATCCAACTTTGATTGTTCAAACATAACGTTCCGTCAACACGTGGTTCTAGCTTGTTAATCAGTGCCTTTTAAAATTTTTTCCCCCCCCCTTCGTTGATGAAGTTCCTCCTTTTTTTTTGTTCTTCGATTGGGCCACTCAAAATCCGCCCTATATGAAGATCCAAACTTTTTTATTTTAGTCTTAACTAAGGATCGAACTCGCTAGTGGCTTAATTCTCTCCTTTCGACTTAAGGCATCATCCACCATATTCGCCTTCCCTGGGTGATATCGAATCTCACAGTCGTAGTCACTAAATAACTCTAACCACCGTCGTTGTCTCATGTTCAACTCTTTCTGATCGAGAATGTGCTGTAGACTCTTATGATCAGTGAACACAACGCACTTTGTACCATACAGATAGTGTCTCCACATCTTTAAGGCAAACACTACTGCACCAAGCTCTAGGTCATGTGTAGTATAGTTCTTCATAGGAACCCCGAGGGTTTGCGGATACATAAGCTGATGACCTTTCTCCCTTTGCATCAAAACGCGCCAACCCTTTATGCGAGACTCGAAGTATACTACGAAGTTTCACTTTCCCTCCGGTAAAGTCATATCGGACGCACTACACCAATTTCTGCTTCAACATCGGAAAATGCAGCTTCGGCTTTTCTCCCCAATCAAACTCATGCTTTTCTGAGTTAATTTCGTCATAGGCCTAGCGATCTTTGAAAAACCTGCGATAAATCGTCTGTAGTAACCGGCCAAGCCTAGAAACTGAAGAATCTCGGTCGGTGTCTTGGGTGACGCCCAATCCTTGATAGGCTTAATCTTAGCGGGATCAATGTGAATGCCTTTGCTATCAATCACATGACCAATAAATTATACCTTCGACAGCCAAAACTCACACTTAAAAAACTTGGCGTATAATTTTTCCTTTTTCAACAACTTAAAATCAACCTAAGGTGTCCTTCATGCTCCTTTCTGTTCTTGGAGTAAATCAAAATGTCGTCGATAAACACGATCACGAATCTATCCAGATACAGTTTGCACACCCTATTCATCAAATCCATAAATACTGCCGGTGCATTAGTCAAACCAAACATCATTACTTGGAACTCGTAGTGACCATAGCGAGTCCTAAATGCGGTCTTAGGAATGTCTTCCTCTCGAACTCTGAGTTGGTGATAACTATATCTCAGGTCGATCTTAGAGTAGACTCTTGATCCTTGCAATTGATCAAACAAATCGTCGATTCTCGGAAGTGGGTATCGATTCTTCACAGTATGTTTGTTTAGTTCACGGTAGTCGATACACATCCGAAAAGAACCATCTTTCTTTTTGACAAACAAAACAGGTGCTCCCAGGGTGAGAAACTGGGTCTTATAAATCCTTTGTTAGAAAGTTTTAGCAACTGAGTGGATAACTCTTGCATTTCGGCTGGTGCTAATCGATACGGGGTTTGTGCTACATATGCAGCACCAGGGACTAAGTCGATTTGAAATTCAACTTGTCGAGCAGGTGGTAATCCAGGCAGATCGTCTAGAAAGACCTCTAGAAATTCCTGTACGATCGACACGTCCTTAAGTCGCTTCTCCTCTGACTTATCCTCAGCCTTCTTGGATGTAACTTGTGCTAGGTAGACCTGACATCCCTTCTGAATATACTTCTGGGTTTTTGTACACGATATAATGTTTAGCTTACTTTCGTTGCCATAATCGTCACCTCATGATTATCAATACTTCGTCACCTCATCTCCATAAGGAATATGGACGACCTTCTCGTCACAAACGATCAACGCGTGATACTTCGCCAACTAATCCATATCGATGATGATGTCGAAACTACCAAGTTCTACGGGCATTAGATCTATGTTGAACGGATGACCTAATAATCCTAACGTACAACCTCTAAGGACAACATTTGTTTCTGAAATTCTTCCATCGGCAAGTTCTATGGCATAACTAGTGTTTAAAGTAGATGGTGCAATATCAAGCAAAGCACTAAAGGTAGACGACAAAACTCTTATTGGCTCCCGAATTGAATAGCATAGAAGCATAACGGTTATTGAGAAGAAACGTACCCGTGACAATGTTAGAATCGGGGTTTTCTCCTCCTCCTCTAATAGCGTAAGCCTTTGCTGTAGCTTCATTACTTCCAGTCTGGTTTCCAGTCTTGTTTCCACTCTTGTTTCCAGTCTTATTTCTACGGTTTTGATTTCTTAACTTAGGACAATCTTTCCTAAAATGTCCTGGCATTCCACACTCATAATAAACAATACCTGGCTGATTCCCAACTAGGGCTCTCTGAGTGTTTGGAGTAACTATAGCCGTACAATCCCTAGTTATATGACTGACTCTCTTACAGTTTACACATCTCACAGTACACGGCCCTGCATGGTGCAACTTGCACTTGTTACAGTAGGGAAGAGATCCAACACACCCCTTTTTTCTCATTGTTCCCAGCCGTATAAGCTCTTACCACGTTTTGGCCTCCAACATTTTGCCGCTTGAAAACTGGTTGTTGTCCACGACTGTCTCTCGGGTTGTTATCCAACCTTCTCTTGTTTTCAGCACTTCTAACATATCCTTTCAGCTTTTGATCCATTAAGTTATTGGCAATACGAATTACATCTTGAAGTTTAGTGGGTTCAGCAACGATTACATTCCCCTAAATATTGTCAGGCAAACCTCTAACGAATCTCTCAACTTTGCCCTCCTCACTTGGGACCATTCTAGTACACAATAGTACCAATTCCTGAAATCTTCTGGTATAAGTAGTCAAGTCATTTCCTTTCACAGCCAAGTTCCACAACTCAGTCTTCATCTTCTGGACCTCGTTTCTTGGACAGTACACTTCTGTCATCAACTTCATAAGTTCTGCCCAACTCATGGCATAGGCGGCCTTAATCCTAATTGTTCTCTTGTGGGAGTTCCACCACGTCAATGCACTATTTAGAAGCATGCACGAAGCATACTTCACTTGGTACTTCTCTGGATAGTTGCTAATGTAGAACACCGTTTCCATCTTCTCGAACCAACGAATTAACCCAACAACTCCTTCTATCCCATTAAAGCTAAGTGGCTGGCACTTCAGGAAGTCTTGATATATGCACTCTCGAGCAGGCACAAATCCTTCGAAGTTATAGCCATTTCCTCCTCCATTCCCATTACCATTTCCATTTCCTCCATTTCCATTTCCTTTATTTCTATTTCCTCTATTTCCACTTATTTCTTCCTGTTCACCCCTGTCTCTCATAAGGGGTTCAAGGTTCCTAGCAGCGTTACGAGCTCCCAACGCTCTTGCCATTTGATGATTAATTTGTTCGTTGACTCCTTCACGTGTCCTTAATGCTCTAGATCGGGTGTTAGGCATTGTCCTACATCATAACGGTACACAACACGATGAAATTTTTGTGGTGATACGAGATCGTTTACAGGGTTCGAATAAAATAACAAGTATTATTATACAGAAATACAAAATCATAATAACTTCATGATAATGCCACGATTTAGTAATAATGCAATATGCAATAAGCAAAAGAAAATATCATTAAGTTAAGAATATCGAACATGGAATGGTAACATTAGATTTCATATCATCAATACTAATGGTTACAACACGGTTCCAAAATATAGGATTTACAAATCCCTATTAAGTAGCTACTACTAGGTGCTACGGGTCAACACTAGGATACTCAATAAATAATCTAAAAATGGTAACCCAAATGCCTCCTGGCACAAGCCTCAAGCCTAGCAATCCTCATGCGATCATAAAATTTGAAACGCCGAATCTGTCTCATCTCCCTCTGAATACGCAACTCCTTACGCTAAGATCGGGCAACACTTTGACTCACAACATCCATCATGTCTCTAAGTCTTGTATTATCCCGCTCCAGCTCTCTGATCCTCTCTAACATATCAGCACTCTGTTGTCATGTCATTACTATCCTGTGTCCCTGATCCCTCTAGACACTCTTAATAACCTAAACACGACGAACCGAAATCTCCTCAGTATGATCATGAAACCTCTAAACCAAATCTCCTAATGTCTCATACGTAACCTTTACAGCTCCCTCCTGGGTAGGCCTAGGGATATCATCATCTACCACTAGGTGAATAACTCTATCAACTCTAACCTCNTTGATGAAAGGCAGATTTCAAATGAGTTCTACGGGTGAACTCATATTCTTCTTGGATTGCAAGTCAAGCAAAAGACAGATGGAATTTTTATTTCTCAAGACAAGTATGTTGTAGACATGCTGAAAAAGTTTGACCTTGCAAGTGTGAAAACTACAATAACCCCAATGGAGACCAAGATGGCATTGACAAAAGATGAGGAAGTTGATGAAGTGGATGTATACTTATACAGATCCATGATAGGTTCTCTCATGTATTTAACTGCCTCTAGGCCTGATATAATGTTTGCAGTGTGTGCTTGTTCTCGTTTTCAGGTTACTCCCAAGACTTCCCACCTAAATGATGTGAAGAGAATCTTTAAGTACCTTAAGGGCAAACCTAATTTGGGCTTATGGTATCCTAGAGAATCATCTTTTGACCTGGAAGCTTTCTTAGATAGTGACTATGTTGGGGCAAATCTTGACAGAAAATCCACAACTGGTGGTTGTCAATTTCTTGGAAGCAGATTAATTTCATGGCAATACAAGAAACAAACCATAGTGGCTACCTCTACAACATAAGCTGAATATGTAGATGATGCAAGCTACTGTAGTGGACAAGTATTGTAGATTCAGAATCAAATGTTGGACTATGGTTTCAATTTCATGAATACCAAAATCTACATTGATAATGAAAGCACAATCTGCATTGTGAAGAACCCCGTATATCACTCCAAGCCAAAGCACATCGAGATACGTCACCACTTTATAAGAGATTGTTATGAGAAGAAGTTCATTAGTGTGGAGAAAATTCACACAAACTTAAATGTAGCTGACCTGTTGACCAAACCTTTTGATGGACCACGGTTTAATTACTTGGTGGTTAGCATTGGTATGATTAACCCATAGCTATTTTTAAGGGGAGGCTTAGTTGTATAGTTTGTTTAATTCTGGTAGCTAAGTAGTATTAATACTGTTAGTTAGTTCATATTAATACTGGTAGTTATGTCAAATTAATACTGGTAGTTAAGCAGTATTAATTCGGGTAGTTAATTTTCATTAATTCTGTCTATACACTTTCTTGCTGTATGTTTTTCTTTGTTTTAGACTACTCTTTGCAGGCATAGCATGGATGTGCAGATGAAAGGCACGAGTGATAAGGTTTTAGCTTTTGTAAATTCTTAGTACAAAGTTAATTCTGGTTGAAAAAGAGTTAATTCGGGTTGACTCTTAATTAATTCTGTTTGACCAAAATTAAGTCTGGTAGTGTAATTGTTAATTCTGGTAGGTTATTGTTAATACTGGTTGCGGGAAAATTGACTTTTTCTGTTTTTATCACTGTTTAAATGTTACCGTTAGAGATTTTTACGGCGCTATTATCGTTCCTCAGAGAAGCTATATATAGATAAAGTTTGATTTCTCTTTCATACTTATCTTTTTATTGCTATCTCCTTTTTCACAAAGTAAAAATCTTCTTTAATTTAATAACGAAAATAGTCAAGCGTTCTGTTACCAGCATCTACAATTTCACTCGCATCAAAACCCAAGTATATTGATACGATTGTCCAATGGCTCAATTAAAGTATTGTGACAAACACAATCAAGTGGGGTTTTTGCGCAAGCCTGACGAAAGTGCAGGGTTTGCTGAGATAGTGGATTTTCTTCGAGGTTCCAACCTCAGGTATGCCTTAACTACTAATCCAACTATCTATGATTCCCTTGTAAAACAGTTTTGGCAGACTGCTACTACCAATACTCACGCTGATGGGACTCTAGAAATAAAGGCAACCATTGATACCATAAGGTACACAATCTCTGAGGCGTCAATTAGGGATTCACTTCAATTAGAAGACGCCACAGGAATTACAATGTTGCCAAATGATGAACTTTTTGAGGGAATGGGGCAAATAGGGTATCCTACTGATGGAACCTTTACTTTTTGGAAAAGTTTTTTCACACCCCAATGGAGATATTTAGTCCACCATCTTTTACACTGTATAAGCTCTAAAAGTGGTGGATGGGATCAATTTGGTAGCAATATTGCTACTGCTTTGTAGATTGTCTATCCACTAATAGAGTTTATAACTTTCAAACATATTTTTGATGTGTATGGTGGCAAATTTAGAAAAGCAAGAACAAAGATTTTTTGATGTAATCCCTCGTTTTCTTCTGCAAATGATTTAGAATATTCAAACTGACAACAACACCTGAATTTTCTGGCTGAAAGCCTGACCAAAAGATCTTTGGGAACATGAAGATAGGATTTTCCGAGGCAGAAACCAGACCTTTATTTTATGCCTGCTAATGTTACGTGTGGCTACTAACCCAAATGCGGTCCAGAACATGATGTTATAGCACCATCCCAACCATCATCAGCAACACCACCCAGTACCCTCACATCACTCATCCATCATTACTACACCAACACCTATCCCCTGCATCCATACCTACACGACCACCATATCCATAAGACCTACACACACCACCTATCCATACTCCTACAAACCAACACCTACACCTACACCATTACATACCTACACTGAACCAAAAACTAACAACTTGACCATGGGAATTGGGGGGGGGGGGGGGGTAAAAAAACCCAATAGTCTACTTACTTCAACGGTATCTCTCAAAACGATAAACGCACTAGTGAGTCAGGAATGAGTAGGATATACAAAGCGCGTAAGCTTATCTCCTTTCGGGGTCGTAAGTTCCTGGAACAACCCACATATACCCACTTTATAGTTTGTTTAACTTTTCCAAGGTGAGTCGTATTCGTAATAGACACAAATGGCAAGTTTTAAATCTTTTGTATTGATATTGGGAACCAATATGATAAATACAAACATGTATAAATACATGTCAAGGGACGAAATCCCGCGAGAGCAATGATACCGGAAGCAGTATACAGAGTTCCCGGGTCGTTATGTCCCAACGAGGCTAGAGATGGAAAATCGAAAGACGATTGATGATTGGTGTTTGAATATGACAAGGAATGATTTGATGCTAATACTAATAAGCAAATGCACATGAAAATAAGCAAAGAAAATAAGCTGGAACAAAAATAAAAGCTAGAAATGGTAAAAACACTTAAAACTTTTACACTAAGACATAAAGAGCTTAAATAAGCTGAAGATAAATCAAATAAGCTAAACTAACTCTAAATAAGCAAAATCAAAAAGCAATTATACTAAGCAAAGCAGGAGAAACTCAGCAGTACTAACAACAGTACTACCAGTATTAACTAACAGTACTAACTAGCTTTAAGTTAGTACTGGTAGCTTAAGGCTAGTTCTGGTAGCTTAATGAAGCAAGAAAATAAGCAAATAAGCTAAAACAGGTATTTAACTATCCCTAATAAGCACTCAGTAATCAGAATAAGCAACTAGAATAAACTACAATGGCAAATAAGCTAAAAAACTACAAACTGATACACTATTGAAAATACTTTGAAAAGGAAAATAAGCTTAAATAAGCTTACCCCTAAAGTCAGTAAAGGAAAATGGTTTAATCTACTCTAAAAAGCTAAGGAAATCTTAAATAAGCAGAAATAATAAGCTGATAAGCTAAAATGAACCACCAGTACTAACAGTTTTAACTAACAGTACTAACTTGGAGTTAGTACTGGTAGCTTTAAGTTAGTACTGGTAGCTTAAGGTTAGTACTGTTAGTTCAATGAAGCAAGAAATAAGCAAATAAGCTAAAACAGGTATTTAACTATCCCTAATAAGCACTCAGTAATCAGAATAAGCAACTAGAATAAACTACAATGGCAAATAAGCTAAAAAGCTACAAACTGATACACTATTGAAAATACTTTGAAAAGGAAAATAAGCTTAAATAATCTTACCCTTAAAGACAGTAAAGGAAAATGGTAACTCAAAACCAACAATTGTATTAAATGAACTAACAGTACTAACTAAGAAAGTGATACAAACTACTTTTAAACTACTCCCTCCGTCCCATATTAAGTGTCCATTTTTGACTTTTTGAATTCTTTTTTCATAAACTTTGACCGTAAATATTTTTCTGATTATGTTATATAATGCTTCACTGAAAATTATAACCAATTAAAAATACTATTCGAAACTCTATCCATTCATATATTTTGCATTGAGTATCAAATACTAAAAATGAACTAGCAGTACTAACTTGGAGTTAGTACTGCTTGTTCAAAACAGCCCTTAACATTTCCAAAAATCTTTTTTATTTCAAATTGATTAAAAACAGATTATCAAATAACAAAATAAAGCATTTATAAGCAGACTTCAATCAAGAATAAGCACTATAAGCAGTTCTGCAGTATCTAAGAGAAATAAGAGAAAAAGAAACTTACAACACCCTTGCTCAAAACAGGGCTAAACCAAGAATCTACAAGCTCTAGCTTGCATAAAACAAGCTAGTAGTGTCCATAAGCCCATCCAGAACTGGCTTATCATCCATAGAATAAGCTGTGGTATATTTGAGAGTGATCTTTGTAATTTTTCTCTTAACTATTTAACTTTTTATCTTTACTTAATGAAAATAGCTTATAAGTAAGCTGTGTTGAGAGCTTTTTGAAACACAAAACAATACCAGTAAGGAAGTTAACACTTGGAATTGAAACTTGACTTAAAAACTCAAATTTGCATTAAACTTGAAACTGTTACAAAGCTGAAAGTAAAAGCTGTAAATGACTTTAAAAACTGAAAATTAAACTTAAGATTAACTAAAATTAACTAGTTACTAAGAAAACTAAAAACTAGATGCCTCAAAGGCTTACAAAAAACTCTATTTATAGCCGAAGTCTTGGACTTTCAGCTTGTGCTTCTTTGGAGAGCAAAAACGAAGTGTGCTTGTTGTGTGAGGGGATTCTAAAGCAAATCCCAGCCTTCGATTTCTTTTGTGCTTCTTTGGAGACAATCTCAGCCATTGAAGATACTTGGGAAAGGTGAGGGATTGCCAACATGGCTTTTATACAACTGGGATGGGTTAGTAGGGTGGATGAAATGATTTTGGCTAGGGAGAGAAGTGGTTTTGCAGGGGAGAAGGTATGGGACGACATCCAAGTTGTACCTGGGTTTGTTGGGCGGGAAATGAGGCTTTTGGGGAAGTAGGCAGTATTGGTCCCCTAAAGTCTTATAACTTAAATGTAATCTCTGCCCGGTTGGCAGTTATGGTCCCTCAACTTGGTATCTTTTGTAATACAACTTGAGGCTTGGCAGTTTTAGCCCCTCAAGTTGTATTTTCTTCAAGCGGATGACTTTAGACTTCGACTTGACTTGGTCCTTTCCTTCCCGTGCTTGGCTTTGTTGGATTTGGCTTTCTTTTTGTTCCTTTTCTTGAATATCCGTATCCTGCACAATACAAAAGCAAAACATACAAATACAATGTATTTTTGGTACGTTTTTAGTCGTTTAAGATCGTTTAGAATGGAAAATGGTATGTGTAATTAAGCACATACCAAAATCCCCCATACTAAGGTATTGCCGTGTCCTCACGCAATGTTATGAAGTAAACACTCAAGAAAACGCGTTTACCTTTAATGTTTACTTTTATGCTAAATCGAGTAGACTAGAAATAATCATTTAATATAAACGGTCATCAAATAAATTAAGGTTTACATCAACCAAGTGTCATATAATTATTAAGAAGTTAATTATTAACTTTACGTACTTTATTTTTATTGGTCACGTAAAGGGCTTACGTTTCGCAATAAAATACATTTGGACACACCCCGGAAATACCTAGACTTACCTAGACTCAAACCAATACTCACTTTTAAAACCTTAACACAAAATTTAATCAATTTTGTGTATATAACCCACTAGGGGCCGGATATACACATATACACACCTAAAAATCTTCCTAATGATCCTAAAGTACATGTACATCTCATGGTTAATTAATGTTAGTCCTAAATGTCTCCCACTAAGCTATTACACAATGGTTAATGACTCTTTGTGCTCTCTTTTTCCCTTGGATACCCGGTTACATACAAAGCACATACACAAACCATAAGATTTCCAAATCTTAAGTGATCTTGTACAAATATTGAGTAATTAAAGCATGTACTTAGTTGTTTTAACAAAACAATGTGTAGTTAACTAGGAGATTGCAAAACCACTAGGATTAGAGTCGGTTTGGTTTAGTTTGTGTGACTAGGAGGTATAACTAAGTATTTGCCTATAAATACACACACATATTTACCATTTAACACTCTTACAACTCACTCTCACTCAAACAATAAACACATATAATCCTTTCTCTTATTCGGGTCTCAAACCGCAACCAAACACCTCACATTTACTTCATTCGGACCTACAATATACTCTAGGGTCATCATACAAGTTTATAAGAAGGTACACGAGCCAAGATTGGGTTAGTTAGTAAGCTTTGAAGCTTGGGTTGGTTATTTCGATCGTGTATACACTTGGATTGCCATTCTACTCGTTCCAACACATAACCAAGTCACTAGGACCCTTTGTAAGTCGCAATTTAAGCTTGTACATTTCATATTTAGCATTTCTTTGACATCTAGTTATGTAGGTCACGTATGATGTGATTAACAAGGGTACACGAGCATGAACACGCATGGGTCAACCCATGTGTGGCACACGTTCAACTTATATGCATATAATTAACTTGTGTGGTGTAAGAACATGTACAAAATGATTAAATGGCAAGCCAAGGTATCAAACGTGTTCATCTATAAGCAAATGTGAACACCAACGCAAACCATAACCCTAATACACGAATATAAACGAATCCATACGTAAACTTTCAAAGAAAACACAACGTCGTGACTAGGGAAGGAGTCGGCCCAATCGGCCCAACGACCCATTAGTGAAGACTCACAACTTATAAATAAGCTCACATGAGCTTATCGAGGGCTTATATGGAACATGAACTAGTAGGAAAGAAACATATGTTTAAGAAAACTTAACAGGCCACAAGCTGGCCCAATAAGACCGAACAGGCCCAACAGTAGGGCCCACGAAATGGCAATAAGCTCTACGAGCTTATTAAGAGACCTACGAGCTTATTGAACTCATTTAAACCCCAAGGTACCATAGCGAGTGTCTAAAAACCAAACAGACCTTTAACGGGCTTGTTAGCCCGTTTTCGTAAGCAAACGAGGCTTATAAGCCACAAATAAGCTTAGACAGCTTATTTGTGAGCTTAGGCAACTTATAAGGCTTATTATAAACCTAGGAAGGTCAATGGACCCAAATGAACTAAGCCCAAACATGCACAACACTTATCGGACTCGTAATGGGCCTGAAAGCTTATTACCAGAGCTTAAGTGCTTATTTAATAAGCCATAAAATGAAAATAGCTTAACCATAATCCTGAATGCGTAATGAAACTAGAAAATAAGTTGTATTAGGTATAAACCCTTTTGCAAACAAACGGGTTAAGAATTGTTGGGCTAACAAGCCCAATGATCTTGAATAAGCTCAAATAAGCTCCCTCGAGCTTATTTTTTAGCCAAACAGACTCAACTGAGCTTATTGAATATGGAAAATAAGTTGAAATCAATAGGAAACCCTAATGGACCTTTGTGCAAACTTTCGGTAAAGGTTGTTGGGCTAATGAGCCCAATAAGCTCAAAATAAGCTCATCTGAGCTTATTAATAAGCCAAACTGATTTGTGTAGCTTAAATAAGCTTAACAAGTGCTTTAGTGCTTTTTAAAACTTAATCGGACCTTTAAAACACTTATTGGACCTTAACGGGCCCAATAAGATCCATTAAGCCAAAATAAGCTCTCACGAGCTTATTTATAAGCCGGAACATCTTATATGGCTTATTGGAGCTTAATGAAATCTAATGTCACTTGATAGAACTTAATTGGAGTTAAAATGTGATTTTTATAAGTTAAGGGACTAAATGTGTCAATTTAGAAACTTGAGGGTTTAAAACTGCCAATTCGCTATTTTAGTAAATTAAGGGGACTGTTTCAAACATTATAGGACCTAAAGTGCAACATTGTAAATTTAGAGGACTAAAAGTGTAATTTTGGAAACTTAAGGGTCTAAAGTGTAAATGTTACATTTTCATAAACTAGAGGGACTGTTTTGTAA
>BQNB010153607.1:0-11119 GCA_026074375.1 Tanacetum coccineum
ACATATATATAGAATATCTTACTATGTATATAAATATACACATAATACCACCTTATGGTGTCAACATCAATTTGTGTGAATAGTATTACCAGGTACGAGTAAGTTGTGATACTGTTAGTCTCACTTTTAGTGAAGATGGCGTCTTACATGTGAATTGGAATAGTCTTGGACACTGCGTACCACACAGGTGTCATTTATGTTAGCTAGGAATAGGTTGTTTTTGTTTCTAGTATAAATACCCCTCATGGCTCTCCATGAGGGGTGTGGATGTTCATTATATTTTTCCCTTTCTCTTCTATTCTAATATTCTTCTTTTTTTTGTTCATCTCACCCTCTCTTTACTTTCTCTCACTAGAAACTAATAATGATACATCTTTGTTTCTTTGATTAACCAAGACCCCCCGAAAGGTGTTTTGAATCGCGTAACAAGTGGTATCAGAGCTAACCGGGGGTGTTTTGTTATTGTGTTTGTTGTCTCGTGGGCTGATGACTTATCTACAGCTTATTTTCGTTCCTTAGTTTGTCAAGAATAGCCACGTCATAAGTTTTTTGTGTGTTGTTTCGTGGGCTGATAGGATAATAAAGCTTATAACAGCTTATTTTTCCTTTTCAGTGGCTTATTCTCGTCTTAAAAAGTTACAAGTTTTCTGTCTTATGATGTTGGTTTTAGTTAACCATGGGGCTGGTTTGACTTATTTTCTTATGGTATGAGCTTATTTTAAGCTTATGTCATATTTTTATAAGTTTTTTTGGGTCTCTTTATTTTTCCTAAAACTTATCAAAAGCTTATCTGGTGACAGCTTATTAGGTTGGTTTGTTAATGCTTATTTCGTCCTTTTAAGCTTATTTATAAGCTTGTTGTTATGGCCTTTGAATCTGCTTATTTTCTAGGTAAAAATGGATGAAGCTGAAAAAAGGACAAAATATTAGATTTGTTTTTCCACGATAAGTACAAGGCAAGTTAACAACACCCAGGCAGAGGCGAGTTAACAACCCTCGGCAGAGGTGAGTTAACAATACCCAGGCAGAGGCGAGTTAACAACCCTAGGCAGAGGCGAGTTAACAACACCCAAGCAGAGGCGAGTTAACAACACCCTGGCAGAGGCGAGTTAACAACACCCCAGGCAGAGGCGAGTTAACAACCCTCATAGGCCAAGGCGAGTTAACACCAAGACCAAACTGAGTCAACTCAGCATTGACTGAGTTGACTGGGTCAAAATCATATCTGAGTCTTAACCAAATCAGAAATAAGAAGAACAGATAACAAGACTCGAATTAACCCAAAACAACATTAGCAACATCAATAGCCTCAATCATCATCAATAAATCCAACTACCTTATTAAACACATCATCACATTTTTCTCAATCAAATCCATATCTAAAACCTAATCCCATCGTCACAATTATCCCTCCACTTCTACACATCTAATATATTCCATCTCAACCACATCAAAGACTCAAAACATAATGAAACTTCAAGATCTCAGATTTAATTTTTGTTTGTTGCAACTAATTCAAGACCATTAAAAGATTCAATCTCACAAACATTGATTTCATCACTGATCTATGTAGGTTATAAAACCTAATTGTTATACGAAATTAAAGATAGTCTTATAACAAATCTGTTATAAGCTATTCTTTCTTTCGATTAGAACACAAGACATACACAAGAAATCAAAACCTACCCGAGACCCGACGAATCTTGATGCCTTCGTTCTTCTTCTTTGGTACACGGTTTACCTTTTGGATTGTTGAACAAGATTGATTTCGTATGTTATAGTAATCAATCAGTGAGATCAGTTAGGTTGTGTTATGGTTGTATGAGATATGAAGTTGGAATCGTGGGATTTGAAAACAGTATCAAGAAAGTTGATTTGTGTTTCTAAAGGGAGAAAAGGGAAAGGTAACTGCATTTTTTTATGTAAGAGTAGGGTTATGGATGCCCTTATAATGAGGGATGGGGATATTTATCTTTTTAGTTTAGATTGGGTTATACATCTTTTGTGGCAGGCCGGTTAGTTTACAAATAAATGGGTTGTGAGTTATTAAATGTTGGGTTGATAGCTTATGGCAATCGGGCCTTATCAAATCATTGGACTGCTCGGGTTGTTAATAAATATGGGCTGAGATTTGTTGTTAATTGAGCTGGTGTTTTTGGTTTAGTAGTTTTATTGGATTAAGCCGGGTTTTAAAATAATACCATGTCGGGTAATGTCTATGTGACCGGGTTTTAGTACTTGGACGGGTCGTGCTTATGTTAATTTATTGAGCCCGATATCCGTTAACAATCATATCTAATATCATGAACAACAACACAACAAACATAATACATTATAATAAAAACAATCCCTCTCAAAATTCACCTTCATTCATAATGGCTAGTATTGAATTTTAATGATTACGAGGTTTTTACGATGTTACTTATTTGGGAATGAAGTAGACTTTCATGAGGAGTGTACTTATTTTAATCTTTGGTTCTTTCTTTCTCCACAACAAAGATGACTTGTGTTAGTGACGAAGACTTGGATATCTAGTTGCTTTTGTGATTCTTTCTACCTATACCCACAAAGTAGCTATCACTTTAAGGAGTTACATTGTAGTTCTCAGTGTCTCACGAAGTTGAGGAGTTTTCAAGAGGTGTTGTATTTTTTATATACTTTTGGGTGAGTATATGGTACTTAGAGATTTGCCTCTGCACCGTTCTTCGTCACGCGGATAGTACAAGATTAAGCTACAAGACGGGGATTTTGCTTTATTCTCGGGTTTGTCTCATCGGGTTGTCTCCATCGGTAGTCATCAGTATTAACCTACAGAATAGATAAGGGGATTTAGATTGAGTTGATCAAGAGAGATTTGTAAAGAGAGTACCGACATCTTCTCACAGAGTATTGCTTATGCAATCACGGGCTATGAAGCTAAGTAAGCAGTTCCAGTTGGCATATGGTGTACACATGTGTAGGATGATTCCTCAGTTAGTCATCATCCTGGAGGGAGAAATGTATACATCCGGTACTTAGTTGATTTTTTATGTTACCATTTTCATGTTACAGTTTTGACTACGTATCGAGATAAATTGCTTTCACTTTGGACTTAGTTGACTTTGGTGAAACAATTTAAATGGGTACATCCGAGACTTAATTGACTTTGGTGCTACATTTTCGACTTCGTTAAAAGGATTAAAGTGTGTACTTCAGGTATTGAGCTAAATTCAAACAAGACTGAAATGCTTTCTGAGTGAGACGATGTTGATAATATCATCCCTTCCCTCATAGTACCCTAAATGAGAATTAAGGTCTTTAAATTCTTATCAGTCTCAGGGGTGTCTATTTGGGAGGGAGCAGAATAAGTTCAGAGCATAATTCATATAAAAGCTGAAGTATTCGGATAAGAGAACTTCAAGGATGACAAATGAGAAGCAGATTCTGATAAATTTCGACATGACCAAAAGTGAAAGAAAATGAAGCTTTCTTAAGACATGCAGCTAATTCAAAAAATTCGTGATGACCAGAAGCGTATGAAGAAAGTTTTTGAAGTCATGTCAGGAAGTTATGAGCAGAAATCCAATCAAGACCGGGTTCGGTAGAGAAAACTTCTTTGTCATCCTCAGCAGTACGTTCGTCTACAAGCTGAAGAAATAAAGTTGGAGTATTCAAGCAGATCTTCAAAGATATTCTAAAGGAATACTAGACTTCATTCTTATCAGTTTTCTTTATTTTTGCTTGTAAGGAACATTGTAACCAATTCACGTATGATTCCATCTTAGAGGGAGATTGTTAGCCTCACTTTTAGTGAAGCTGGTGTCTTACACGTGAATTGGACTAGTCTTGGACACTGCGTACCACGCAGGGGTCATTTATGTTAACTAGGAATAGTTTGTTTTTGTTTCTAGTATAAATACCCCTTGTTGGGATTAAAAGCCTCTTCATGTTGTTTGGAATTACTACTGCTCTTATTGATGTTAATGCTGCTCAGTCAAAGTTAGTGCTGCTGGAGAATTTCAATGAAAATTATTCTAAGTGTTTAAGATTGCTGATGAAATTATTACTGCTAGAGGAAGTTACTACGGCTAGAGGAAGTTACTACTGCTAGTGGAAGTTAAGATTGCTCAGAGATAAAGACTGGAAAATATGCTAAGTATTTACTATTGCTAGTACAAAAGTTACTACTGTTAGTATAAAAGTTACTACTGCTAGTACAAAGTTAATGCTGCTGAAGGAGTTAATGATGTCAGTGAAGAAGTTAGTACTGCTGAGTTAGTTAGTACTGCTTATGTGATTTGTATGAGATATTTTGGTAAAAGATATGTATAAGTTATTTTTTAGAAGATTATGATTACTTAGGAAAGTATTGTAAGCCGTTTATGACTCATTGGTGTATAAAAGGAGGTCCTAGGGAATAGAGTTTGATATAGTATCAAGTATCAAAACAAAACGAGTCATTCATAGAATTATCATAGCTTCAAGGTCTTTTTAACCCTAATACTTTAAGAGTATTCGTATTATTTTCTTAATAATATTGGAGCTTTTATGTTTTGTTGAATTTTATGTTCATTGTGTTTTACTATTCCATTGAAAATTCTTCTTATTAAAGATTATATTACGCATAATCTTTAATACATTCACACAAAGTTTCTACTATAGTTGTGTTAGATTTATCTAATATAACTAGACCTTAAACAAGCTTAAGAAATTCGATCTATAAAAGTGTTGAAGTGGGACCAACAAGTGGTATCAGAGCTTGTTGCTTTGAGAAACTTTGCTAGAAGATATGGATCAAGATTCTGCACACATAGTGGCTGCATCTAAAGTTCCCATGCTCAAACTGGGTGAGTTTGAGTTATGGAGGATAATGATTGAACAATACATCCAGATGATAGACTATTCACTGTGGGAAGTCATAGAGAATGGTGCAACCTTGCCAAAAACACAATTGGTAGAAGGTGTCATGACAATGATGCCTATTACATCTGCTGAAGATATGGCTCAGAGAAGATTAGAAGTGAAGGCTAGAAGTACTTTAATGATAGGCATTCCCAATGAACATCAGCTAAAGTTTAACTCTATAAAAGATGCTAAGCTGTTGCTGGAAGCTATTGAAAAGAGATTTAGTGGGAATGAAGCTACTAAAAAGACTCAAAGGAATCTCTTAAAGAAGCAATATAAAAACTTCATTGCTCCAAGCTCAGAGATGCTTGATCAAACTTTTGATAGGCTTCAAAAACTTATGAGTCAGTTGGAGCTTTTGGGTGATGAAAGAGCTTCACAAGAAGATGTTAATCAATATTTATTAAGAAGTTTTCACCTGAATGGAAACACCCATGTTTGTGTTGGACGAATAAAGCTGAGTTAGAAACAATGAGCATGGATGATATCTATAATAACCTCAAGGTGTATGAACTAGAAGTCAAAGGGATGTTTAGCTCAAGTTCAAGTACACATAACATGGCTTTTGTGTCCTCTTCAAATAACAACACTAGTAGCTCTAATGAAGCAGTTAATGTTGCTCATAGAGTTACTACTGCTAGCACTCAAGTTAATACTGCTTACTTTACAAATATTAATAACTTGAGTGATGTTGTTATTTGTTCATTCTTTGCTAGTCAACCAAATAGTCCTCAACTTGCACATGAGGAGTAGCAACAAATCTATCCTGATGACATAGAAGAGATGGATTTGGATGGTGGCAAATGGGGGGGGGTGGGGGAGGGGGGGGGGGGGGGGGGGGTGTGGGGGGGGGGGGGGCCGGGTGGGGGGGGGGGGGTGGGGGGGGGGGGGGGGGGGGGGGGGGGGGGGGGGGTGGGGGGGGGGTGGGGGGTGGGGGGGGGGGGGGGGGGGGGGGCCATGTTTGACTATAAGGGCTAGAAGGTTTTTGAAGAATACAGGAAGGAAGCTGATATGTGTTTATTCACATATCATTTTTCTTTACTAAAATAAGCTTAAATGACCAAAAATACATGAAAAATGCATTGTATATGTGTATTTTGTGAATTATGTCTTGCAGGTAACGTATTTATCAAAAATGGACAAAAATGAAGCCATATTGGACAAATCCGAGCACGGGATTAGAAGAGTGTGAGAAAATTAAAGCCGAAGGCATATCCATTATCTATTAACCCTTAGCCTAAATCATAAGCCTAATATATAATAACAAAGTCCAAATCCATTTACCATTAACCCATTTCCGGGCCCAAAGATAAAATCCAAGTCAAAGCCCAATACCCCAAGTCTAAGTCCAAGTCAAATGTTATAATGTTGGGGTCAAAACTTACTGTATATCCTTTTCCCATCTCCCTCCCATTTACACAACAAGTTACCAGGCTAAACAATCATTCACTCCACACACGCCCATCCCTTCTAGAAGGCTAAGCTGACACGTCTGACACCATTTTAGCCACGCTAAAAATCCTAAGGACAATGATTGGTGGCTTAGACGTGTATCAAATCAAGTGTTGTGATTGATTAATTTAAGGCGGTTATGAATCAAGGGCTAGGATTAGAGATCATGGATGCTCCTTTTGCTTCTGGATCATTCTCTTGCTGGCTATAAAAGGAGGCTTAGTCACAAAGATTAGGCATATAGCTTATTGTAGTTTTGAGTATAAATTAGTGTAACTTTTAGCTTATAGTCTTGTTTTAATGTAATTTCCTCTTTTAAAGCTTGTAAAAAAATTGATTATTAATAAGAATCTCAGTTTTATTTAAATTGTGTCTTTAAATTTTGCATTTACTTTTATGCAACTTATCAAAATGGTTTAGAATTCACATAATAAGCTAAATAAGCCTCTCATACCTTTTAAGCTATCATTTATTCAGTAATCCCCTTAACTTATCTGAATAAACTGTTTTGTATATAATACCACTCAAAATACTGAATAAGCAATTTATGAAGATAAGCCAATCTGGAAGGCTTATCAGAGCTTAGTTATTTACGCTAGCTGTAGATCTAAGCTGTAAAAGACTATTTAGATCCCTTTTTAGCTATGATCAAGGTGCACAATCTCTTTTACTATATTATAGCTTAATTCTTTATCATCTAATTACCTACTATGTGCTAGCTACATGCTTATTTGGGCTTATCTTTCTTATAATAGCTAATATGTCAGTGTTTAGTTAATTAGTTTAGGCTTTAAGCTTAATTAAAACTGTCCATTTTTAGTTAAATAGCTTAGTAGTATACCTTATTGCTTAGTGCTTATTTCCTCTAGGTGTTTGCTTATTTGTCTCTCATTGTCCTAGTTTTTCATCTGTTTTGACTTTTTAAAGCTTATTAGAGTCAGTTTAGCTTAAAAATTGGTTTTAAGAATTTTAAAGGGAGTGATTGCACAACATTTCTTAACATAAGTTAAGATTTTTTATCGCTTGGTCATATTTTTTAAGGATAATTAGTTTGTCTTAAGCTTAAATTAATTCTTTAGGTTAGTATTGATAAGTGTAGACTAAGTTTTGTTTAAGTTTAGAGCTTGTTTTAGCAAATTTCTAAATCTGATAGTTAAATAGGTTTTCAAACAGCTTATTTGATTGATTTCTTATAAATGCACTTAAGGTGTAGTTTTTTTTGTTAAAGGTGGTTTTTAAAAGCAATATAGAACATCTGTTTTGAGTAATTAGCCCTAGAAATTTTCTTTTAAAGTTTTTAGCTCAAAACATATTAGTGTTTGAACTTATAAATCAATTCATGCAGATTAATTATGATTAAGATTTAGCTTATCTTTAGCTATTTTGATTATTCTTAGCTTATTTTAGTCTAGATTACATCTGTTTCTAGGCTTTAAGATTGGTAAAATAAGTTTGAGTCTTAAAATTGAGTTGCAAAAAGCCATTAAGTCAAATTCAAAAAGTCAAGTTTGCAGTCTGTTTAACCTAGGATTTTAGCTTATTTAGTTGCTTATTTTATTTTAAATCTAGTTTATATTAGCTTATTGAGTTAAGTTCCTTATCTGTTTTTAAGTATTCTTGATCTTAAATTTTGCTATTGAGTCTTATTTTAAGTTTGGAATTTGTTTAAAATGGGGGGGGGGGGGGGGGGGGGGGGGGGGGGGGGGGGGGGGGGGTCAAAAACCAAAAAAATAGCTAGTCTTTCACTTTAGTCTTATTTTCAGCATAATCTCTTAGCATATTACCAGAGTGTTACTTATTTTGTCTTCATACTATTTCAATCTGTTTTAGGTTATTTAGCTTTTTCTTTTAGCTTATTTAGCTTTAATCTTAGCTAAAAAAACTGTCAAAAGCTCTTTAGGTCATGTTTTAAAGTCTGCTGTCTTTGAGCTTTTTAGTAGTTTTCTAGCTTATTCGGTTTGCTTATTTTTACTCCTTAGGACTTATTTAGTCTAGCTTAAGGTCTGTCATGAGCTTATTTGTTTCATAGTTGCTTATTGAGTCTTAAAAATCAATCAGTTAAGCTAAGTGTTTTAAGTATTTAATAAGCAAATCTGTCACTTTTAATTAGCTTTTTGCTAGCTTATTTTTAAGTTTTGTCAAAAGTCCATTTATTAAAAGTAGCTTATTTTAGCTTTTTCAAAAACAAAAAAAATGTTTTTACCAAAAAGGAAGTCACACCAACACCTCAACCGCTGCGCCCTTGGGTCTTTTTCATAAGACCAATACAACATTTAATATTAATACTAAGTTTCAGTTTTAAGCTTAACAGCTTATTCGAATTTTCCCAGCTTATTGGCTTAAGCTTTTTGAGTCATTTTCTTTATAAATCTTGATAGCATCTTTTTAGTATTTTAGAGGATTTTTTCTTCAAAATTTAAGGACTACGTTTTATATTTTAATTTAATTTTTGTAAAAATTTACGTTTAAAATAGTTTAATTAGATAAAAAGACCAAAAAAAAAATTTATTCTTTTAAAATTATTTAAACATTACTTAAAATTTGCAATTTGAGTTTTTAGAGTCTTAATTTGTCTTATTTGGTTAATTAGTTTGTTTTAATTTACTTTAATTGTTTTTAAATGTCGTTAGATTTTTAAGTTGCCTTTATTTCTAGTTTAGCTTGTCTTTATATGCTTTCTCTTTGCGTTATTAGGTTTACAATCCAAAATCCAAAATATTGATTATTCAAGCACACGATCACGAACCAAAACAAGGTTTTCAAATTCACACTTCGTCGGGATACGACATCCGGGAGATAAAATATTGTTTGTCCTCAAGCAATTTTTATATCAAACGGGATACTCTCTATACTATTACTAATTTGGTATTTTAGGATATATATATATATATATATATATTATATAGACTATTTGTATTGAACCAAGTTTTTGGCACCGCTGCCGGGGAAGTTGTGAAACGATTATCGTGTTAAAGTTTGAAGATTAGTGTGTTGAAGAGCCTTCCCCGTGAAGTTATCGTTTATTATTTTCTATTTTTATAAAACCATAAAAATACAAAAATATTTTCAATTTATTTTATTATTAAAGTATAAAATACCAAAAAAAAATTGAAGAACAAAAAAATAATAACCGTTGTGTCACTTGTGAAAACGACTCACGTTTAGATAAACAAACTATAAGAGAGGTATAAGGAGGGTTGATCCTACGAACTTCGACCCGAAAGGAGAAGGTTTTTAAAATGCTTCGCGCTTACCCGCTCCTCTGCTTCTTTGTGCGTTTTCTAGAGAGCTACCGTACACTTGTTCGATTATCGGTTACAAAAATATTTTCGTTCTATTTTTATTATCTTGTTTTTAGTGCATGAGCACTCGCTCTACTTCTTCTAATCTATTTTTTCCGCTTAGAGACCCCGAGAGTCTTATTCGACGAAGAAATTTAGGTGAACCGTCATCTCTTTTCGACTTTAAAGAAGTTATGAGCATTCCTCATAATAATCAGGGATCGCCTCCTGCGGGACCCCTCCTCCTAATAATAATGGTACACCTCCGGCGGTGAGACCTAATGGGCCAGCTCCCCGATCGATGGAGGAGATGTGCCAACCGTCTATAAATGGACGTGGCGGACCAATTACCCCGATTCCAATTCAGACTACGGATTTTAGACTTCGTCATCACATGATTCAATAAGTTCAAAATACTTGCCAATTTCACGGATTACCGGGCAACGATGCCAATAGACATATTGATAATTTTTTAGAAGTCACACAACATATGAAGCAAAATGAGGTCTCCGATGACGCCCTACGTCTATCTCTTTTCCTATATTCCTTGACGCATCATGCTACCGCATGGTATGATCGCCTTCCAAGGAATTCCATCTACTCTTTCGACGAAATAATAAGGAAATTTCTCTCGAAATATTTTCCTCCTTCGATGGTGACTAAATTGAGGAACGAGATCACAAAATTTACACAAAATTATACATTGATCGGTGTCCCAACCATAATATGCTTTTAGTTACACATATTGATACATTCTATAATGGTTTGACTTTAAGGCATCGGGACACCATCAATGCTGCAGCGGGAGGAACTTTTATGCAAAAGACACCGGAAGAATGTTACGAATTGATCGAGAACATGACCGCTCACCACAACCATTGGGACACTTCAGCAACTCGAGATGAGACATCTAGAACTATCTCTTCTACTACTACTACCGAGAGTCCAGAAGTTGTTCGACAATTGGAAATGATGAATAAGAATTTTCTAGATATGATGAGACAAATACAATCGGTCAAATCTGTGAGTCCGAAGTGCGAGACTTGTGGTGGTCCCCATTCTTTTACCGAGTGCCCAGCCGTCGATGGCTACACTCAAGAGGCCGCTTATGCTACTACGGGTAACCATAATTCGGGGGGTAATTCCTACCAACCACAAGGTGACCGTAATATGCTTAGCTATCGCTCGAATAATTACCTCGGACCACCCGGTTTCAATCAACCGAATGTGCAAAATAATCAAAACCGATACAATCAAAATCAAGGATACAATCAGAACCGAGGAAATAATTTTAATCAAGGAAATTATCAAGCTCCGAATAATCAAGGAAGAGGGCAAAACTTCAATCAAGTAAACAACAATTATCAAGCTTGAATTTTCAAGCCCCGAATTATCATGCTCAAGTTGGACCTTTAAATGAGTTAACGAACTACATGAAGAGTAATGAAGCTACTTTACCAGCAATGCAAACTTACATGACTAACATGAAGACGGAATTAAGA
>BQNB010153608.1:0-15623 GCA_026074375.1 Tanacetum coccineum
ACCAACCGTCCTACTCAGCATCTAAATCTTAATGTGTCTTCTATTTCACCATTACCTAAGTCATATACTGATGCGTTTAATGATCCGAATTGGCAAAATGCTATGTGTGATGAATATAATGCACTTATTAAAACAACACTTAAACTCTTGTACCCCAGCCCATGAACGCTAATATTGTTGTTGTATGTGGTTGTTTCGCCATAAGTTTTTAGCATATGGAACTCTTAGTCGCTACCATGCTCGCCTTGTAGCGAATGGTAGTACGTAGTTAGAGGGTATTGATGTTGATGAGACTTTTTGTCCAATTATCAAACCAGGCACTACTCGGACTGTTCTTAGTTTGACTACTTCTCAGAATTGGCCAGTTCATCAACTTGATGTCAAGAATGCCTTCTTGCATGGTGTTTTATCTAAGACTGTTTTTATGAAACAACCTCTAGGGTTTTAGGATTCTACACATAATGACTATGTTTGTTTATTATAGAGGTCTCTCTATGGGCTCAGGAATGCCCTTCAGGCTTGGTTTCAGTGATTTGCTGCTTATATTACTCGTGTTGGGTTTCATCATAGTCGTTGTGACACATCTTTATTTATTTACAAATAGGGGACTGGCACTGCTTATATATTATTGTATGTTGATGATATTGTATTCACAGCTTCCTTTAAGACTTTGTTATAGCAGATTATTGCTTTCTTGCATCAAAAGTTTTCTATGACAGATCTTGGGTTGCTTAATTACTTTTGGGGTATTTCTGTTACACATGATTCTTCAGTGATGTTCTTATCTCAGCGTAAGTATGCTGCTAAGATTCTTAAGCGAGCACATATGGCTAATTGTAATCACAGTCGGACTCCTGTTGATACTGAGTCTAAGCTAGGGGATGATGGTGATCCAGTTTTTGACCTGACTTTTTATCAGAGTCTTTACAGATTCTCTCTAATATCTTACTTTTACACGCTCAAATATTTCCTATGCAGTTTAGTAGGTTTGTCTTTATATGCATGATCCTCGGGAGCCTTATTTCTCGGCTCTTAAATGTATTTTGAGATATGTTCGTGGTACTTTAGATCATGGGTTGCAGTTATTTTTGTCTTCTACATCTTTGGTTGCTTCTTCAGATGCGGATTGTGCTGGTTGTACCACTACTCGGCGATCGACTTCAGGTTATTATGTATTTCTTGGCAATAGTTTACTCTCCCGGTCCTTTAAGTGTCAATCGACGCTTTCTTGTTCTTGTGCTGAGACAGAGTATCGTGGTGGTGCATTAGTCGTTGTTGAGACGTGTTGGTTGAGAAATTTGCCCCGTGAGTTGCATACACCTTTGTCTTTCGCTACACTTTTACTGTAATAATGTTAGTGTTGTCTATTTGTCTTCTAATCCAGTTCAACATCAACATACGAAGCATGTAGAGATAGATATTCATTTTGTCCGATTTGGTTGATGTTGGTCAGGTTAGAGTTCTCCATGTTCCATCATGTTATCAATGTGCGGATATTTTCACTAAAGGATTGCCTTCAGCTTTGTTTGAGGAATTTTGTACCAGTTTAAGCGTTTGGAGTCCTCCTGCTCAAACTGTGGGGGAGTGTTAGTCCATATTTTGTATTGGGCCTAGGCGCGGGTTCTAGATCAGTCTTTGTATCAATATATATGTACCGAATATTATTAGGAATCACATACACATTATTCACTCTTACAAATATTAAGTGCAAGACAAAAGGATAGAGTTAGAAAGATCAAAGCACAACATGAAGATTTATAGTGGTTCGGTAACGAAGCTCCTCTTTGCCCTACTCCACTCCCCGAGTATCCAACTCGAGAGTTCACTTCACTATGTCAACATGCTCCCTTTAGGCGGAGAAAACCGTACACACGTAACTTACACTAATTTCTGACACTAAGCCAAATGTCGAGTTCTAATCTTAGCTAGAATCGTTCTACCACTCACACTCGTATTTTGAGGCCTAAAATACTAACTGATCACTCACGTATTTCCTGTTCTAAAATACTATCACGATCTACTCGATCTAACTAATACATAAGAATATAAGAGATGTAGTTGATGTACAATATACAACAAGATCGTAACAACATTACGTATGCACAAACTAGTCTACAATACTTCGTATCTTGGCGATTACAAGTATTCTTCTCATGTACTTTTAGAGGAAAGACTGAATCACTTTAAAAAATGTTTATACAAGTCAAATGATCAAAGACTAAGAAATGCGTTGGCTGATTTAGAACAAAAAGAATCAGAGTGCAAAAGGTGGAAAATTATGGGGAACAGTCCACTATTTATAGGCAAAGCCTCGGACAAAATATGCCTGGCAACCCTCAAGCTCCCAAAGGCGGACCCCTTATCGATGTGGGGGTCGCCAATGCCTATTAAGGGGCCGCCCCCTGCAGCACGCTCCTGTTTTTGTCATGTAGTGGAGAAATGTTTTCTAAGGCAGGTTTGGGGGGATCTGATTTCAAATATTTATTTGAATAAAACATTTCTTTTAATTACAAAAATATTTTGTCTAATTTATTTCTATAAAAAGTTTTGTTACATTTATAAAAATGTAAAGTTTAAGACAAAAATATATAATTTTAATCATTTAACATATTAATCATTTGTTTGTACATACCTTAAGTGATTTACGTCAAAATAGAAATTTACGACTAATAACATGTTTACGTTTAATTTTACGTAGAATGTTTTTACATTTTGTGATTATCAAAACGTAGAGAAGTCGAAAAATATAAATAACGTTTTTAGACATTATTTGTATTAACAATTCATACCACATTTAACCATAGCCGATTTATCATTCTAATAACTTTTTCACTATAACGCCACGTTCTCGCTCATTTATTTTCTACAATTTCCAACAAGGACTATACGTCACTTATAAAATCACTACTTTGACTTTAAATAAATCAAATTTCACCTAATATTTCCACTGTTTTCATTAAAGTGCTAATGCCCATTAGCGTCTATCATAGTAATTTCTTATATCTACTCAATGTTACAAGACATTCTATAATCTTAACCCAAATTCTTCACTCATTAACATTTACTCTATGCACCTATATTGTAAGTTTCACATTTCGTCTCACACTTAAGTGGTCATCTAATTTCATCCCTATTTCTTCACAACTCTAAAATTGTTTTACTTTTAATTTTCTATTCCTCTAATCGCACTCATGTCATACCGGAAACACATAAGCCCACTCATTTACAATTCTTTATTTACATAAAGAGGCATCTCAATTTATGTAAGTAAGTAATTATAAATTTATGGTTCGACAATTTACAATTTCTTTATTTAAATGAAGAGGCGTCCCAATTCAATTAAAAAAGAAGATTATAAATCATTCTACTTAAGCATTTCCGACACAGCATTCATACTCCTATTACACCTTGTACCTTTTCTTACTTTGCATTTGTTGACAAAAAGGCAAACGCTTTCCTCTTTTCACTTTTCTAGTCTTGGATCTAATTTACTATAACATTTCCTCGAGGGGAATAATACACATGCCAAGGATGTAGGCAATCTTTTCCAGTGAAGGCAATTTAACTCATCCTAAAGGATTTCTATAACATTCACTTGTTTACTCGGGGCTATAACACATCCCGTAGGATTACTATAACATATCCCGTAGGATTAACTATAACCATTACTATAACACTTCCCCGAGTCATCTATAACAACATAATGGATTTAAGCTATTAACTCTTTAAAATATTTATACATTTCATCATTCGTGTACTTTTATCAAAAGTACTCCTACCATTTCCAATTTGTATTTCCTTAAGCAATGTTAACACACACACACACACACACTATTACGTCCATTTTTAATTCTAGACAAGATCTATATGATGCTCGTCCACTTTACAACTCTTACATTTTCTATGTGTCCTTAGATTGCACTTTACATTTCCCCATCAACTCCAAGTTGACTCTATTCACCATTTATACTATTACATATTTATTCTACTTGAATTTTCCGCATATAAACCTTACATAGGTTTATTATATAACACACTCAATTACCTCATTTTACTCAACATACACATCCTCATATATCTACATGATTTCACTCATGTTTTACAATTTATCTAGCGCATTTAATATCACTTACGATTTATAGCGCAACTTTTCTTATACATCGCTTCTATTCATAACTTTTAGTCATCACATAAGTATACTCATTTAATTCAACATCTATCACTTCTTATCACATTAGTATTCTAATTGTGCCATATATTCAATCATACTATAACACACACATCCTCATTTGCTTAGAACATCTAATCATTTAACTAAAGATTTGGAATTTGCATAACTTCAAAATCATACATTCAACACTATCCATAAGTGTTAAAATATATTAATCATATTCAATTCAAAGCACTTAAACATACCTTAGTCTGCCATAGACTTATGTCATGTAACTCATATTATCACACAAACACTTATCCAACAAGTGTTATAATTCTAAATCACATTCAAATCTTTTAGTCTATAACTCCTACAACACATCACATAACAATCCATGCCTAAACTTTATCATTATCTCATACTCGTAAGAATTCACTACCTTCTAACTAAGGCAACTACATTCCACATTACTTTACACTTACGACAATCGCATCTTCGAGTGGTCTAAGTTTAGACAACCTATCATGGAAACCTATTTCACTTAGACCGAAGCTCTGATACCAAGTTAAAACACCCTTTTCCCGACTCTAATTTATTTAAAAAAATGACATGACCCGAAATAATCTCTCCTTACTTCTCAAGTATACTAATATTTTCTGATAATAACTGGACCTTGAAAGTATTTTTAATAGAAAGTAGACTCGAATACCTTTCAAACGATATGTGGCACGACCTCTAACGAGCCACAAATTATTCTATACGAAATAATGAAAGTGAAAAAAACTGCCCAAGTCATTTGTGGACCATACGCCCTTATGCCCAAATTCAGAAGGGCGTATGGTATGATCTCAGAAACTCAGAAAATTATTTTTTAGGTGGAAGGCCTTTTGCCCAAACCCATAAGGGCGTATGCCCTGTACTCAGAAACTCAGGAAACTATTTTGATTGCAGAAGGCCTTATGCCCATGCGCAAAAGATCTTATGCTCCCATTTCCAGACTTTTACCAAAACACAACTTTCTTTAATTTTCAGAAAATGACTTACATGACGCGACATATTACAAAAACTTCCAAAATTTATTAATATAACATATTACATCATTTTCATAAACATTTATGGTCTAAATGACCCATAAGCACATACTTCGCGGGTTTTTCCAAACACTCATTTTGACCCACTTTGAATGCAACTTTAGCACATATTATAACAAATGACTTGACATACTTTAACTTTGGTATTTAAAAAATACTTTGACACTTGAAAACAACATTAACAACCATTTATGACACGTGGGGGTTCAACATCGATTGAGCTCGGTATCTAGTAATAAGCTCCTAAGCATAGTCTAACTCACTTCCAAACATTCTATGTCTTAGCCATAGATCTTTACCTCCAAGACTTACTTGCATCAAGACAACCTACACAAAAACATCAATAACTAAAAGGGGTAAGCTTACGCTTAGTAAGTAACCGGCTTAAAACATATGTATTACATCTATTACACATATTCGCAACATGAACAAACATCATTAATCCATAGCTATTACCATTCAAGTATGCATCCATAACTCCATATCATCCATCAAACTTTAATCACATAATACTACAACAAGCTCTAACATAACATCAATCTTATAGAAATCTAAACACATATCTTGGTTTATCCATAACCAAGGACTAACACTCTTTTCTCCAACTAATTAAGTGTCTAATCAAACCACACTTTCTAAGCCAAGACTTCCAAATCCTAAACACCTTCATTCATAATCACAATATATGATAACATCAATATTAGACATATCATAACCAAGGTTACTTACCTTGAATCCAAGCTAAGTTTATAAATAATCCTCATCATCATTCAAATCTTGCTTTCCTAAATAATAATCATCACAAACAAATATCGCATAAATGAAATACTATTAAAAGGTTTATATAACCTATTAGTTTACCTTTATTATCTATAATCATCATAAAATTATATCTTGATCATATGATGAGAACCCCCAAATTACTAACTTTGTTCAATACCATTAATTATCTTAACCCCATGAGTTATATAACATCTCAATATTGGGTGCATGAACCTTAATCATAATTTGGTCTTGACCGATTATCACAAACACATCAACACTTGTTTTAAAATCATAATTACTCAAAACCCCCAATCTTGGTATATAAACCCTAACACCTTAAAATTGTCAATTCAGCTCAAATAGAGATCACTTACTTGTAGCAAATATATATAAGCCTTAACCCATTGATTAGAACAATAACTAGTTGTCTTATTCTTCTCTCCTTTTCTCCTAGCTCGTCACATCCACAAAGGCCCAAAATAAACTAGAAACTTTTGGAATAATTTAGAAAACATAGGATTATCTAGGAGGTGGTTACTAGTTTGTCACTTTGGCATAATTAGTCCTTCAAGTGCTATTCCTTCATATTTGTTACACGTCAAACTTTTTATAACCATTTACATAATATGTTGACTTATAGTTTAACTATCGGGTTTGACTAACCAATCACGTGAAGCCTTTCAAACTTATAAACATCGTAGTCAAACTATATAATGGCATACTCGTAATTTAATACTTAAAACCCGATTTTGAGGTGTAACATAAAGTTTCGCAAAAGAATTGAAGGTTGTCGTTCACGAGAACTACGACGAGATCCACCTGTATTTTCGTGTCTATCATTTGTATCATACCTGGTATCATTATTATCATTAACAATATCAGTCCCCGGTTCTTCGGAATCAATGGTTATGGCTACATTATCAGTTGAAGCTACATTGTCTAAGGACGGAGAAATACCACATGAAGTTGGAGTGTCTAAGTGTCAAATATCAATGCCCCCTGACTTACATCTTCCCCCCATAAGTGTTGGGCAACGAATCAGAATCAAAGTTATCGAGCAAGGTAAAGTGGAATCATGTGTAGGTGTTTCAGGTTCTGTAAATGGAAGATTATTTTCATTAAAATATCACATCATGAGAAACAAAAAACTCTTTGTTTTCAAGATCATACAATCGCCAACCCTTTTTCCATACGGGTACCCAACAAAAATGCATTTTCGACTACAGGAATTAAATTTGTTTCTATCACGAGGTATTTTAGAAGCAAAAAAAAGACTTCCAAAAATACGAATATGATTATATGATGGAGAATGTCCAAAAAGAAGTTCGTACAGAGTTTTTCTTTTGTTTAGTGGGTAGGTGTTCGATTGATCAAGTACCCGACAATAAGAATACATCCCCCCCCAAAAAAAAATCTACGACAAACTTGCTTGAAATCGAAGTGCTGAGCTACATTAAGTATATGGCGGTGTTTTCATTCCACCTTAGCATTTTGTTGTGGGGTACCAACACAAAAACTCTCGAACACAGTTCCTTGTTCTTGAAAGAACTTTTCCAAACAAGTAAATTCCGTTCCATTATTACTACGGATACATTTAACCTTCTTATTGAATTGAGTTAAGACCGTGGCAAAAAATTTTCTAATAATTTTCCCAACTTCAGATTTAGCACCCATCGTGTATACCCAAATCCCTCGAGAATAATCATCTACGGTTGTTAGAAAATAAGAGGCACCACATGAATACGAAGTACTATAAGGACCCCAAACGTCACAATGTACTTATTTACTTGCTCGGAAGGCATTACGCATACACCTTTCCCATTTCTAAAATATTTCACCCTTCAAAACCACCTAGAAAATGTTCATTCGAGGGTGATTAAAAGGGTGAAGATAATAAGGTAAATAAGTATCACTAGCCTCCATATTTTTCGAATTATCATCCATCTGTTTATCATTATCATCAACCATGATGATTGTATAATAGAAAAACGATAATAAGAATAATAATGATATCAATAAGTAAAGAAAGATCCCTGCCCTGATGCCATAAAGAATATTGTAACTTTGTGAGAATGGTTTTTGTGTTTCTCATTCCAATGGGTAAAAAATATATACAAAGAGGTCTTGAACAAATTTCTTAATTTATAGCAAGTAAATAAGTACATAAGAATCACAGAGATATTCTAATGAGTTAATTGCATAAATGGTCTCTGTGGTCTGTCAGGTTTAACAAAAATAGTCTCTATACTTTTTTCCCGGATCCTCTCCCTGTGGTTTTGACCCGTATCAGGTTTGGTCCCTTGACCAATAATTCACAATTCTGTTAGTTTGACTGTCAAGTATGTCATGTGCAAGTAACATGTGAGGGTATTATCGTCATTTAGTATAACGAGAGGGAAAATAGCCCGCGCGTTGCGACGGTGCAACTTTATTATTAAGTATTATGTGTATTTTTTTTACCTGTGTGCTTTGGCACAACTTTTGTTTGATTAATTACATAATATCATTACAGGAAGAACTTGCTTGCAATACCATTACCCATCTTCCATGCCTGAATTAGATTTAGAATTTGGCAATTTGCTTAACTGGCCCAAGTCATTAATATCCAATTCCATTATCATATCTGTAGAAACATCATGCGCAGTCTCATTTTTGATGTTGAAAGGAAAGTGCATATTCTTTGATAACTTGTACAGAAATAATTTTTAGAATCCTATAAAAAAATATATGCTTTACATACCATTTTTTTCAAAGGTGTATACGTTGAGGAAGATAGAGAAATCAACCCAAGAAAGGACCCAACCCGGCATTAAGTCATCTAGTTTTCACGGGCTATCGTTTTTAAACCTATTTAATTTAGCATTGAAATCGATGTTAGCATCATAGATTTTCGGTGTTGTAGTGTTTGATTGGTTCACCATTTTTGCATGTCTTGTAATACTGGACGCATTGCAAATGGTTTGGTTATAACTAATTATGTTAACGTTGGTCACCTTTATGAAACATAAGTAAGGTACATGTATACCTGGAAGACAGACATCCTTGTTGGGAGGTTGTTTTCGTTTACCAGTTTCTCTTCTGCACGGTTAGTAGATTTGTTGACTTGTATAGTGGCTGATAAACTTATTGACAGCAACCATTTGCTAGTTTCTTCAGCAAAAGCGCCCTACCTAAGCATCTGTCGCATTCATCCACAAACCACTGTGCTCCTGCACATTCAAACCAAGCTTTCAAAGTAATAAAAGTAAACAAACCAAGATGCTTTTCTAAGTTATCATGTGGTGTGCGTTAGTAATAAGGCAATGTATCTAAAAGGAAACTTCAAGATTGGTAGATAGTAAGAAAGTCTTGCTGGTCCGATTGTCAATAGTACTACCACCAAACTTCCGTTTTAAAAACAACCGTATTCATGAGAGTTAGTGATATAAAAAGGGAACCATGCATAATAAGGAAGCACTATAAAAAATAATTGGTGTGCTAAGGACCAAGCTTAATAACAAAGGAAACTGCAAATAATTAGCAATAGGTGTGCTAGTTTCCTATGCATATGTCCCCGTCTTCTTCGTTTTTTTTGTAGCAAGTCATTTGAACTTGTTTTCTTCTTTAAAATATTTCCAAACATTTTTAAGAGTGTTCTTATTTTCTAGAAGGATGTCGCACGTCATAAGAGTTTTATTAAAGAAATACTTTCGTAGACTATTTTGCCATTTTATCAAAAGATTGTTAGTTTTCAAATGTACATGTAAAACCAACATGAATTAAGACCAGCGCAGATGCAATCAGTTTCAAGTATGTGTGATTATTTTACATATAAGACATTCTATTTTCAAAGCACGATGTCAAATTTCACACAGTGAGAAGCATGTTATCCATAAAATCTTTTAGCTCAAAAAGACGATACACAAATAAATATTATTGAGAGTTGTGGTATGGCCAAATTGCACATCGCCTATACACAAAATTGCATTCTATTTTCCAGATAGAAAGTTGGGGATAAGTACATTACCATATCGCCTATACACAGGATTGCATTCTATTTTCCAGACTTTCCAAGGTTTTCAATACCTCTCAAAACTACCAGGAACCCATATAACCCTGTAAGTTTAAACAGAAGACGTTAGCATATTACGGCAACAGTAAACCAAATCGACACATCATTGTCACAAACTACTACCAGTCCGACTGAGTTGTGTATCATGATTATTGGCTATAACATGAACAAAGTAATAAGAATTAAAATTACTGGAAACATATATAAGATTAAATGCTAAAACAAATGTGGAGTTACATGTATATTAGCATAATCCATTGCTCACCAAACCTACAAATTAATTCACACAAAATTTTCAATTCACATCACAATTTAAAAAACCCTAAATAATTTTTTTATAAAAAAAGTATAAACAAACCTCAGCCAAACGCTTAGCATATTCCTCACCTTATTTCACTCACAAATTAATCATATACACATTTTTTATAAAATACCCGCATCAACTTAATAACTACTTTTCGTTATATGGAACCGACATACAATCATCAAAGGTACAATAAGATCCGAAATTTAAAAAACAAAATCTTATAAATTAAAAGCCAAAATCAAAGATACACACGTTTTTTATTATCCCAGTTAAATATAATTGAACATGAATTTTGTTGTTCGAAGATTTATCCCTAACTGTTGCGTTTTGATAATCCAGCCTGACCGGATGTATGTGTGTGTGTATTCTGGAACGTTTCAGTGTATGCATCCACGTGTGTGTTTATCTGGATATGGTGCGGTGAAAGATCAATATGGATATGGAAATGAAACGGGCTAGAAAGACGGGCCAAAATTAGCCAAATATGAAAAATCATATTGTTTTGTAGCCTAGCGTCATGACAATTAGTATATAGTACAATGATTCATTTCCAATTAAGTCTTTTCTCTTATTGTATAATAGATTTTGTGCTAACATACGTTGTGGGTAGTGTAAAAATACTAAAATTTCATAAATTGGCATTTTGTTTATTAAAAATTCGTTTTTGCATCAAACTTTTTCCTAGTATCTGTATCAAAGCTTCTTATACAATTTTTTTAAAATATTGTAATATATTCATAACAGAAGGTTTGCGTATTATAAATTAAAAATAATAAACTGACATATTATGAATTAATTATGAAAACTTGCAAATTCATTAATGTTTTCTGACTAGTGATAAAATTTTCTATCTCCTAACAGAATTACAGTAATTCATGAGATAATTCCCTCTTTAATTAACTAGCTTAAAGACCCGTGTAACCCCGAGTGTGTTTTAAAGAATTATTTTTTTAAGAAGTTATATGCATAAATAAAGTAAGAAAAACATTAAATGTAAATAGGCTATGTTAACATATGAAATAAATAATCACATAATGCGTGAATTATTGGATAAACATTTGAGTTTGTAACAATTAGTATAATAAACATCGATGCGTTTTGGTCTACATCTTTTATGGTCTTCCATCTGAAAAGACGTCTGTGAGCGCTAATCAAGTCAATTGCCAATGTCCTTTCTGTAAACACCTAATAGTCAATTGAAAATGTAAGTAAAAGTATATTGTGATCAATAATTAATTAGACTTTAAAAAATAGTCAAAAGCTTGTGATATGTAGATTGTACGTACCTCTTGCACGTTGTTCAGAGACCTTGCAGTACTTCTTTGTAGACGACATTTATAGTAGTCTTAGATATATTTCCATCGTGATCACAAACGACAACCTTCAAACCTTTTTGCTTTTCACTCTTGATACAACAACGTATAATTGTCTACGTGTGAAAACAGGATGTGGCAGGTACAAACCAACCTTTGAAAGCAATTGACCTTGGCTTTAGTTAATCATCGTAGCAAATGAGCCTAATAGAGAAAATTGTTTTCTGACGATCTTAAGAGGTTGATATTACTTGTAATCTTAAAAATTTGCCTTCTTTTGTATTGAACATCTTCTGCAAGCAAGTGCTATGTTTGACCAAACAGTCAAAGGTGTGGTAAGTTCCTTTTGCGAAATCAATGTAACAAATAGGTCACGAAGATGTTCAGTGGGTTCCCAATGTGTGGCGTCTTTAATACTGTCAACATACTCCTTTTCGTCCTCTAAATGGCTCGCCACGTAGCAAGTTTCTTTGTAAGTAGGATAAACTATGTCGTTAACTTTTTTTATACCATCTTGTGTTAAAAAAATTATTCATTAAGTAGTTACATGTCGAATAAAGTAATTAAGAAATAACAATAAATGTAACATGTTTCGTCATTTCATAATGAGAAAAAATATGTTTAATATTTGAATGAATCGAAAAAAATTGGTTTATAAAGATTAGATAGTCTTGAATACAAGAAGTATGCGGTCAACGTCAAACATTCGAGTAGCCAATGCTCATTCCGTAAACACCTAACAGTTTAAGAAAATTAAAAGTAAGCAAAAAATTCAGTTAGCGTTAAGATTATATGTAAATGTAAGAAATGGTATGAAAGATATTAGTTATATAGATGTACATGCAGGTTGAAGTTTGTTAGGAATAATGTTTTCTTAACTTAGTACCGACAGTACAAATAGTTAGTACCGACAGTTATACTTAGTACCGACAGTACAAAGTAGTTAGTACTGTTAGTTAGTTAGTACCGTTAGTAGTAAATTAGTTAGTACCGATGACAAGATATTTAAAAGATATTTAAAAGATATTTTTGAGATATTTGTCAGAAAGATATGTAAGCCTTTTAGGGTTATCCTTATGATATAAAAGGAACCCTAGGCATAGTTAGATACAAGAGTTCAACACAAGATCATACAGAACATACATATCATAGTTAGCAATCTGTGATCCTCAAGAACACTTTAATAAAGTTGTTATCCAGATTGATTCATTGTTCTTCTTAGTACTTGTGTTAAGATTCCGCATTAACATATAGTATTCATAATCATTGTTTCTACATAGTCAGTTGTATTTATACATCTTGACTATCATCCTTTATTGGTTGCAAAGATCCATTCAGTAAATAAGGAACCACATTTCTCCTTTGATCCATCGACGAATAAACCCACAAAGGGTTTTGGGTTTTGTTTATTTGGGTCGATCAAGCTATAAAACCACAAAGGGCTTTGGGTTTTGTTGATTGTCAAGAATCGGGAAATCGTTTGCTTAATCACTACTAGTACTAGCATACATTATTGTTTGCTATGAACGTATTGTGTATGTCGATATAGAGGGATCATACTTTTGATCCTAATGGTTTTCGTGTGGTATTTATGTTATACACACGCGTATATTCCAGATGGTGCATTCGTTAATTTCTAAAAGGTAAGCGTTCTTGATCCCTTTGTTAATTACATATTCTATACGTGTTTATATTTTCCGCTGCGTACTCGTGTAGATTAATGGTTAATTAGATGTAAGATCCCAACATCTATAACTTGGCCGATAACGGCCGCTGCACCTAACACTCTAAGGGTGTGTTTGTTTTTGCCAAAAACATCTGAACCACATCTGAGTCTGACCGGTCAGACGCGGTCAAACGTTTTTGGTGTTTGTTTTTTCCCGAGATTCAGACGCGGATTAGATGGTGCACGTCTTGCTCGATCAGACTTGGAATTTATGTCTAACTACATCTTACCCCTATGATCAAACAGAAGCTCGTATAATTACACAAGATCTCGGATTTATGAACTTGTTTACAAAATCTTTTAAGTTTATACAAGCTTGATATTAAACCCATCATCGATCTAGAAACAAAATTCATGAAAACAACCTACCTGAGACCCTGGTAAGGATCTTAAAGCCGACAACAGCTGTGTTCTTCATGATTTTCAAGGAACGAATTATAGGATAAGGTGTGTTCTTGCGGTGTTTGTGCTTTAGCAGAAAGAAAGAAAACATTTGTGTTTTTCGTGGTTTTTGATTTTTCCAAAGAAACAAGTGTTGTTGCATTTTATTTTGGATAAGAAATGACATGAGAGATTGATGTTGGTTATGGGCTTGCCTTTTCGTGTGCAACTTTGTTACAATGTTGGGCTACAACTTTGGTTATTAATAAATTGGGCTTGGATGTTTTATAACATTGGTTGGGCTGTAATGTTTTATCCGAGATTTGAGTGATATTGGGGTGATTTGGTAATATTCACAGGAATCGAAAATTAAAACCGGATCAAATTCAAATTCGGTTTTCAGTCAAGTATAGTTTCAATTCGGTTCGGTTTGCTTGGTTTTGCCTAAAAAATAATTAACCGAACTAACTAACAATTAAAACCATACTTAAAAATGGACAACTAAAATCAGTCAGACAATTATAAAAAACAAACATAATTTCAATCAGATTCAGACTTTACTCTCACCTCTTACCAGTAAGATGCGGTAGTCAGATTCAGACCCAAAACATCTTAATGAAACAAACGCACCCTAACTTAAAAACATTTGGCAAATTATTAGGAGGAAGCGACTATTTACATGATTTTTATGAGCTAAAAACACAATTTTCTATAATCAGGTGCATGAAAAGACTTTTTTCTGCCGCAACTTTTAAATACAATTTTAAAATCGTAATTTTTTTTTCAAATACGATCTCAAAACCTTTTTATTAACTTCAAGTGCAACCTTGGATTCCACTAGTCATGACTTATTACATTTTGGGTAATCTGTTGTAACAAATATTGCAGCTCATGAAGATTAACGTAATTTTATTTATTTTATAAGTGTGTTTGGACAAAGTTTATAGAAGCTTTAGTCTAAACTAAAGAAGAAAAAAAAACTAACTTTGTGTATTCATATTTTGATTAAGGTTTTGATGTTGATAGAGTATTTTTGTCGGGTAAAAGTTATAAATAATCAACGTACTTATCAGTTTGTCCCGTATTGAACTATTTACTTTTTTATTATCAAAAACACCAATGAAACTTGTTATGATGTTTTAATAATAACCATGTGACCGGTTAGAGTCCACGTTTGCCACTGGCGGAGCTAGAAAACTAAGGTATGGCAGGCAAAAAAAAAAAGAAATCTATACATTTGTAATCGAGAACGAAAAATGACAAAGAAAAATCGAGTATGTAGAAAAAGAGCTAGTGATGAGTAAAAAGTACTACAAACAAACATATTAAGCAAAATAGTATTTGGTTATTTACAAATTACGTTTCAATAGTGACCAAGACCTAAGTGACCATCAAGTTCGAAATTGGAATAGCTATTGATAGGTAGTTTAAATAGCTATTTGTGTTCTGTAACTAAAAAGAAGAAAGTCAAGATCCATTGTCATGATATTATGCACATATTGTGATTAATAGAGTAAATGCATATAGTAATAACATATAATTTTATTTAAATTCTTACTAAATTGTATGGTGTAAAAACTTTAGGTTAAGACAAGTCTATTACTTCTTTAAAGAATTATATCATATGTCATTTGTTTCCTGGTAACAATAAAAAATATAATAATTTGCTTTTATTGTTTACTATTGATAACGTTAAAAAGGCTTGATGGATTTGGAAATAGGTTGAGCCATTGAGGGAAATCTGGATAATGGGTTGAGGGGATCCAAATTAAAAGTTTAGAAGTGAAAGAAAAATTACATTGAAAAAGGGCACTCCCCCATAACAATACATATCCC
>BQNB010153609.1:0-15622 GCA_026074375.1 Tanacetum coccineum
AGCTTTGACAAAGAGTTGACTTTTGTTGACTTGATGACCTTTTGATAGAAAACTCCTGCCTCTTGTGCTCTTGATCCGTTCCTGTGTCCGTGTTTGTCCGGTTTTGACCGGTTTCTTATGATTTTTGCATTATCTGTACCTACACATCCACAAACAACAAAATACACAAATACAAGCATATTTTTGGACATCTTGATCATTTTAAGGGCCATTTTGATGCACAAATGATATGTGATTTCTCACATATCAAAGTTCCCCAAACTAAGTGATTGCCGTGTCCTCATGCAATATTATATGCTCTAAAACCAAATACCTTAAAACCTCCCCAAACTAATCCTTTAAGAAGTAGTAAAGTCTTTTGTGGAGAGAGTTAAGAAGTCACAAGTTATAAAACACCCCGCTTTCCCATTTATAATATTTTTTTTATATAGACTTAGAATATTTCGACTTTCATTATTTCCATAATTGTTAGGGATCATAGAACAAGATGCATTTCGATCCGAAAATGCCCCAAAAAGGATAAATTCATCGTCCCTGAATTTTCACTTATCCAAACCAAGCTTAAAACGAAATCACAACTAAATATCAGTAAAAATGCTAACACTACTCATATTTGCAACTTGTGAACTTTTTACTCCCGACATTTATTATATCTTAAGTGAGTGTGCTATTTGAATTTCAACCATGATCAAGTTTTAAAAATACTATGCTTCACGTTCACCCAGGAATATGAGTTTAGGCCGGAGATCATCCCATGTTAGCGACTTTCGTTCGCACATCCAACCTTACGGCTAAGTGACAAGGCTTGTGACACCCAATAGAGATAGTATCGGACTCACAGACATTTAGATTTCATAAAAACTCTCAGTTTCCCGATTTATTCATTGCTTTAAATAGATAGTCCAAGTTCAAAGCTATTTGAATTTAACAATAGAATATCTATTAATAATTTTAAAATTAATATTAAACATTTATGCAATTGTAACCCTCGACCTTTTAGAAGGATGCAACATCGTTGTGAGCCGGCAAGATGCAAGCAAACTTTTATCAGTTTGGATTTTTATTATTACTATGGCTTTCTTTAAAGACTACCACATCGTTGTGAAGCGGCAAGAAGGTTAGTAAACTTTTATCAGCCTCCTTGTTTATGTTTATAATATATTATAGTTACTATATATATATATATATATATTATTATATATATATATATTGATATATTTATTTATATATGGAAGACTCTTTTTGAAAAACATTCAAATAAATTTGAACTAAGACTAAAATTTTCGCTATATATTACATAAAAATTGTTGATTTAAGTTTAATTTCCAAAAACAGCACGTATATTAGTCCAGTTAAGAGCTTATGAGAGAAAAATTCACAAATTACAAACATGAGCTCTTAAGATTTCCAACTAATCCTTGTTTAACATCCCACTCATACTTAACTCTATCATTTTTCGTTCTTCACGAATTTCTACGAACGCTTAGCCTAAAAGTTAAGGAACAAGCTAGAGCTCAACACGCTCGATCAGGTCAAAATTTACTCTTATTCTACCCAACAGGAAAGTCAAAATTGTGACAAAAACACTTATTTTATTTTTGAAAATTTTAAATTTTTTCATATTTTTGAAAATTTTGGTGGGAAAACGGGGTACGTGAGAACAACAGGCAAAAGTAGGTAAGATTATATCGAAGATATACTACCCCATACTAAAATTAAACATTGTCCTCAATGTTTCCTAGCCTAAGACTTAAAAACCCCATACTAGAACTCAAAAAGTCTAATGCATAACCTAAACATGAAGAAAGTATCACAAAAATCTTAAGCCGTTTATCAAGTGTGCTAAAAGATAAATGTTAGTCGATAATAATCTTTAGGATATCGGATTTCCCCAAACTAATGGCAAGCAAAGGCTAGGAAGCTCAAGTGGACCGGGACAAAACACCGAACACGAGAGTCTTCAGAAAATTCTAGATCAATCCTGCAAACAATCACAAGTACAAACAACAACAAGAATCGGAAGAGTACAAGCCTCCTCACATCACAATAGAAATAAGAAAGAAAATAGAAAATGGATAAGCATGGGGTGCCTCCCATGAAGCGCTTTGTTTTTGGTAACCGAGTCACATAGCTTGACTCGATCCCCGAATTCATTCGTCCTTGGAGAAAGTGTGGAGATCTTGGACTACCTTGGGTGGTAAGTCCCCTCCGAAGTAATGCTTCACACGATGACCATTCACCTTAAAGTTTGGACCATCGGGTTGAGATAACTCAATGGTTCCGTATGGAAAAACTTTGGTGATGGTGAAAGGTCCTGACCAACGAATGACAAATGTGAAGGAATCGTCAACTTCAACATTAATCTCACCTCCCCCTAGGTTAAAACATTCATCTTCATTAACATTGTTTATCACGGGCACATTGGGTTCCATGTCGAAGGTTAAACGTTCATATTTGGGAATGGGATCATCGTTAAGCAAGTTGTTAATAAAATCCTCTTCCGAGTCAAAATCAATTTCAATACCCGGTGGTATCGAATCATCCTGTCCAGAAAATATATCGATCTCTTCCCTATTAGAATCACTATCCTCAACGAGAGTAGTAGATGTGGGAAGAGATTCGATGATTATATGAGAATTTATCAAGTGCCGGGAAAGTGAATTACCCATACAAACTACATTCCAATTGATATAATCCTCGGTACTCTCCTAATAATTTCCTGAGGAATCGTGATGACTGATCCAACGAACTCATGGTGAAGAGGATCACTTTTAGGAGAAAAAGTGTCGTGATTTGATTCATTCTCAATGTGTTGTGGTTCATGATTGAAAAATACTTCGAGAGAGAGATTATGGGTGGTATCATCACTAAGCAAACTCTCAAGATATATTACGTCTCCTTCCGAGTCATAATAACCTTCCTCAATATACATAGGAACTTCGATAGCTAGAAAAGCATCGATCTCATCATTATCGCCTCCTGGATCAAAACATTCAGCCTCATCAATTGGAGCATCGTACAAAATTCTTTTCCAATCATTCGTTTTACATTCCAAATCAAATAAATCATCATTCTCTTCAAAAAGTGGATCATTGATGAATCCCTCGAGAATAAAAGCAACGCTTTTCATAGGAGTAGATGGATCATGGTGAAGTAGAATTTCAATGTCGTCTCCTGAAGCAAGACACTCATCCTTGTTAGAATTAGAAAGAGGTGTGACTAGGAAAGTCGACTCATCAAGGTTGGAATCATAAGAATCCTTGCAGTCGATGTCCTCTAACACCTCATCAAAAAGATGGTTTATGTCACTAGAGATGAAATTGACATCAAATTCGAAAAAAGGGTTAGAGAAAGTCACGAAATCATCACGTGGAACGTTGATGGAAGGGAAATCATCACACAAAGGTAAAATGTTCTTACTATCACTCCTGGATGTATCCTCAGATTCTCTTAAGGATTGGACCATTTCCTCTCATCACAAAAGTACTAAGTGTTTGTCCCCCATATGATAGAATCCTTGGTGTTCAAAACGGTAAGGTGTATGTAATCAAAAACCGAAGAAACTTTAGGTGTTTTGTTTGAATGAAAAATGCTCTCCTGCAAATAACCTCTAAAATACTTCAAACAATGTGTTGATACGAGTTTTGTCGTTTAGCCTTTGCTCGCGAGATACTTTCACTCCTGCTCATCTTTTTTCATCCGTTTGACAATCTTTCGATGGAGGCAAGCAAACTAAGAGTGGGTTCGTCGGTGAACTTCTTAAAATTATCCTTGCATGTTTCATTAACTATTTTAATTGACTCATTTACATGCTTTTGAGGATGTTTTGACGTGCCATCGACATGAAAAATTATTTGTTCATTGCCGTCCCTTAAAATAAGTTCTCCTTCACATCAATTAAAGCGCGACTGGTTCTTAAAAAGGATCTTCCTAATATGAGAGGTACTCGAGGATCGGCTTTGAAATCGACAACAACAAAGTCAGTAGGAAAATGAAATTTCCCAACTTTGACAAAAACGTCTTCGGCGAGTCCTTTAGGATAAGTAATTGATCAGTCCGCTAACTCTAAAGTCATCCGAGTTGGTGTAAGTTCCGGCAGAGAAAGCTTTTTCCAAATAGAAAGAGGCATAAGATTTATGCTCGCGCTAAGATCGGCCAAGGCGTGGCATACATCCATTCCCTGGAAATTACATGGAATAAGAAACTTGTCGGGATCTCCGATCTTTTCGGGAAGCATTTTGAGGAGCATCGCCGAGCAATTCTCGTTCAACGGTATCTTAGCTAACTCAAGCAACTTTTCCTTATTCATAAGCAAACTCTTAATCGTAGGAGCAAATCTTGGCATCAAAAGTAAAGCTTCCGCGAATCTAATGTCGAAGCGCAAATCTTGAAAGATTTAGAAGATCTTCTCCATTTGATTCGAAGCTTTGTCACGGGACTTTTGATCATCACGTCGTGAAGGATATGGAATATTTGGCTTAGGTAAACTCTTTGGAATATCGGATTCCGAAATGGTTTTAGGCAAAGTCTTCGGAACATCGGGTTCCAGAATAGAAATGGGGATAACCGGAGGTGGGATTTGAGCGGTACTTCCTTGGAAATTTGTTTGCTCTTTATCCGTTGTCTCCTCGGTTTCTCGTTCCCCTACCTCTTTAGGAGAAGGATTAGTAGGAATCGAGGGTCCCTCATAAGCAACACCACTTCGAGTAGTGATCGCTTTCATCTCACCCTTCGGGTTTGGAATGGTATTACTCGGAAGAGTACCCGAAGTTGAGGCTTGGTTTTGAAACAATCCACAGATCTTGTTTTGCAAATTATTTGAAAATTTGTTATGTTTGTTGATGTCATCATGACGTTTGTTAGATTTATCGTGTTTTGAATTTCATTCTTAGGTCTCCTTTCACGAGTTGATTTTGATTTTTTGCATGTTCCTTAACATCTGCTTCATTATTCCTCTTGTAACTTGAAAAATCATTTGAAATCTCTTGTTGAACTTGATTATTAGGCACTTGAAAAGGTTGGTTTTGAAAATTTGGAGAATGATTATTTTGAGCTTGAAAACCTTGATTTCCATGAAAATTATTTCCCCGAAAATTATTCCCTTGAACTTGATTTTGATTAAACCTACTTTGACCATTGTTTTGCACCCGAGCAAAACCTGGTGGTGGAATTTGATTACTAACACGGTTTGGAGGGTTAACTTGATTGTAAGTACCCGTCGAACGCACAAACACTAGCTGATTGTTCCTCATTAGCCGACAATTTATACCAAGTAATGGGACACCACCACAAGTAACCGCAAGTTTCCTCAACCGCTTATAACCAGAGCGGGAGTGACAACTTTACTAGAAACAATATCATACTAAGGTCTAAAGTTGATCCGAAAGCTTATCAATTCTCTCATACCGTTTTACTAAAAGTAGCATTCATCTAGAAGCATTTTGATCTATTTCATGAATAACGAACTTTTGATTATTTTTTCTCAATTATGTTTTAAAGCCTCTCAGTCGTTTTAACTCAAAACATTTCCACCCGTCCGTGAGAACATTAAGGAGTCTTGTCATTTCTCGTTTAAACCGTTGTAAAAGGTATCAACTTGAGTTAACTCCGTAAATCCGTGATGGGGACAAGCTCTAAGCAACTCCTTAAATCGTTCCCACGCTTCACTAAAAGTCTCCTCAAATTTTTGTGTAAATCGAGAAATTTCATTCTTTAAGTGAGTGGTTTTTGAAGGAGGGAAATAAAAATTCACACATATGGTAACGATCCTCCCAAGTCAAGATTGAAAATTTGATGTTCTTTCTCGTACCAAGTTATAGGGACTCCCTCGAGCAATAATAGGAAACATCATAAGCTTAATCACATCGTTAGGCACATTCCTAAATCGTAAAGTCGAGGTAATCCTTTTGAAACTATTAATATGAGCATGAGGATTTTCACTCTCACGACCGTAAAATGGATTCGCTTGAACCAATTGAAGCAAATTCGTCTTAATCTCAAAATGATCCGCATTAATTTCTGGTAAAACAATAGCTTCTCCGTACCCTTCCATGGTACATTCCGCCATTGGTGAGATAGTACGAAGCTCGGGTTCGACTATGTTTGGAGCACGTCCTTTGTTTCGACGTCTCGGAATGGTTACGTTTGAATTATTTGGAAAATAAGAATTTCTAGTGCGCATGCACTAAACAAACAAAAGAAATGAGAAATGAAACGAGAAAATGAAATATTTTTGTTTACCGAATAATCAACAAACTTAGGGTAACTCTCTTAAGTAAAATAAATTTTACAAAAGAGGTGCGCCTTTTTCGTAAGTGACACAAACGGTAAAAAATTTTAATCTTTGGTTCGGGAACTTATTGATGGATAATACCTCAATTGAAGGTATTATTTGTTGGTGTTCTTTTACCAACTTGGTAATTTTTTATATTCACAAATTAACGAGAAGAATCGAAAAATCCGAAAGAGCAAATATTTTTGTCTTTTTGTTTTTAAACTTTTACTTATACTAAAAAGAAAAGAAAAATATTTTTTACTTTTTATTATTTTTAATTTTTTTTTATATTTTTGATTTTCTTAAAAGCGTAACTTTCGAAGACGAAAGGTTCTCCAAATCACGATCGACAAACTTCAAACGAAAGAATCTTAATCACAAATCCCCGGCAGCGGCGCCAAAAATTGATTGTTGAATTTATAATACACGTAATAATAAAATATAATAGAAAATTACCAAACTACCCTTGAGGACAAAGGTAGTTAGAAAAATTCTCACAATTATATATAATAATACGTATATTTACCGGTAAGTGATTACCGGGTCGTATTCCTCGAAGATTTATGAAATTGAGACCACGTTTGTTATTTGGACAATGATTTGAATTGGTTCAGAGATGATTTGTTTTCTAAAATCCTAAAAGAGAGCAAATTAAAGGACAATTAAACCTAACTTTAATAACGGGAAATTAAACTTTAACTAAAAACGCAAAACGGGAACCCTAAATGGTGATTAAAAACCCTAAATTTCCAAAATTAAACCTAACATGAATTTTTTTACTTTTAATATACTCTAATTGACTAAAAAGTAAGTTTAAAGAAAACTAGAACAAAAACGGAGTTGATACGGGCTTAAAAACACGAAAAACGTGAACGGAAACGAATCCCGTTCTTTAAAAATTGAAATTTTGCAATTTTAACCCTACAGAAACAAAACTATTTTTCCTAGGAACTATATGAATAAAGAAAATTTTAGAAAAAAGAAAATTATTTTTTTGATTATTTTTCTATTTTTTATGATTTTTTAAAGATTTTAAAGAAAATAAATGATTAAAAATACTAGATTAATCCTAAAAATTCCTAGAAAATTACTAAAAGTGTAAAATTAAATGCTGGATTTAATAAAAATGCAAGCTGAAAATTAGCTGAAAGAATAAGCCCTGAAAAGCCAGAAACTAGCTACGGCTTATTTAAGAAATAAGAACTAAAAGAAAGGTTAAAAGGAATTTGGTTGAAAGTAATGTTGGATGAGCTATTGTAGCATATTGGTTAAGTGCGTGTGTGTTTAAGGGAGAGGTCGTGGGTTCGAGTCCCAGGCCTTTCCTTTTTGCATTTTTTTATTTTTATTTTTGAAAACTCAAAACTAGAAAGTTGTAAAACACACTTTTTTGAACAACTTTAACAAAACACACTATAGCTGAAACTCAATAATAAGCTTTATAAAAGCTTAAACAGAATGGTACATCAGAAGGTATGCTTATTTGACTCAAAATCTTATTTCCACTTAAACAGGTACAAAAAGCTCAAATTAAGACCAAATTAGAAACCAAGAGCTGATTATGAAACCTTAAGATGTGTATTAACTAGATTCATTAACCTCAAATACTGATTTAATAACTAAGACTTCTAAATTTGCTTATGAACTTTGACCATTTTTAAGAACAACTTTTATACTTAGCAGAACCTAATTAGCACTACAAGTACTAAGTGATTTTGACCAAACTTTGCACACTCGACTAGACAAAACTTTGAACAGACTTAAAATTCATTATATGACTTAAAATGAACTCCAAGTAGCACTCATTCATCCTATTATTAAATAAGCTAAGACTAAGCTGCTTGACAGCTTATATAAACACAGACTACACAAAACACTCTAGGATTCATCCAAACTTCTTCAAACTTGCTTTAACTTGATTAAAACTTGTACTAACAATGAACTATGATGATTTGAAATCCAGATCAGGACCTTAAACACACTTGACATCTTATAATCCCCAAAACAAAACTTAACCCAAACACTCCTTAAAGAGCTTACACGCGCGCGCGAATTTTAAACATCAAACTGGCAAAACAGATCATAAACTTGAATGACAAGACCTTAAATATCAATTATATCAACAATTTGATAAATCTAAATACTCAAATCTACAATTAACAATTAGGAATTACTATGCTAGATATTTTTGGATTTTGAGAGTATTTTAAGACAAAAAAAATTAAAAAAAAATAAGAAATCCTATGAACTAAACTACAAGTTATGAAACAGATGATCAAATTAAACTAGATAAACTATAATAGACTAAATTAGCACCAAATAAGCTAATAATAAGCTACAAATAAGCAGATTCAATATTAAGCTAAAACTTGAAGGAAAATTGAACTTACAATGAGCCTTTGCACAAACAAGGCTAATAATGCTCGAGGAGCTACTCAAAAGCTCTTAGCTTATCAAAATGATAAGCTAGTAAAGTCCTATGAACTCTTCCATTGCTAGTTCATCATTCAAAAAGCAAAATCCATCATAGAGCATAGGTATTAACTGATTTTAAGTATATAAGTAGATTAATGTTTGAATTTGAGCTCAATCTAAGCTTAGAGACTTAGATGAGCTTGAGATGAGCTTATTAGAAGCTTATGTAACATAAGAGAACATGATTGAGTGAACTGAAACAAGGAAATGAACACAATATTTTTGGATTTTTATTTATTTATGAAATTGAAAGAGTACAAGTGCTTAATTAAGTAAAAACTGGAAATGGAAATGGAAAATTACAATTGAGAAAGAAATTTGACATAAATTCGATACTAAAAATCTACACACCAAACTAAAGAAATGAGGGACTATTTATAGGAGATGAGGAGGAGGTCTTGGATAAGGAGTGAGTCACTAAGTCTCTTGTGAACCCTTGGATTGTTGCTTGATCTCCAAACAATGATTTCAACCCTTGGATCAATCATTCTTCACACGGATCGGGTATTAACCACTCTTGTGATGCCACGTGGCCATGTGGAGGAGCGTTTTGATGTGGGTTTTGTTGTAACAGACTGAGTTAAGTCTTTTGATCATGGTTAATTGCTTGGGGTTGGTTAATTTAGGTGTGGGTTCAAATTGGGGACGAATTATGAATAGGAAATTTGGGCGGGAAAAGTAGTTTGGGTTAGTTGGGAGGTAGTTATGTATAAAAGAGTATGTTGACTGGTTTTAATTATGGTTTGACCCCGGGTTTGGTTATTGGGCTGGTCGGGTCATGGTTATATATGTGGATTGGGCTAGTGTTTGTTTTGGTTTGTTAAATGTTTAGGTAAAAATAAGTTTAACACTAGTTAACTAGAAAGTAACATCCGTTAACTCTTGGACTGATATTGGCAAAATGAAGTTTTAGGTAAGAGGTAATTTTAAAATTGGTGAGCTGAGAGCGATCTCCAGTCATATGCTTGGAGCAGCCAGAGTCCAAATACCAGAGAACAATTTGGACGACCTGCATTTATCAAGAGAGGAAGATGGAACATTGAAAACTATGGATCCCCAAGATTTACTGGGTTCCTTTTTGTTAGCAGATATAGATTTAATAATCTTGGGTTTGCTGACAGAAACATTAGTTTTAGATTTCTTAGGTTTCTGTGAGTATATCAATGTTACTACAGGCTTAGGTGTATCAGTTTCTAGAGCAATTGGTTTCCTAAGGGGCACTTTAACAGTTTTGGTAATCCTAGTTAAAGGGTACGCATTTCCTACTATAGTAAAGGTCCGACCAGTAGGTCTCCAAGTGTATCTAATATTTGTGAACACCTTTCCTGTTGGTTTCCAAACTTTTCTCTTTGAACCTTTCTTAACAGATTTAGACTTAGCATGAGCATTCACATCATTGATAAAATCAAGAACAAACAAATCATGATTATCAGAAAGCATGCAACCATTACACTTAACACACAAAATTTTAGAATTCGCATTAAGCTTGGAATTCTGCACATTTGCAAATCCTTTAGGTTCAACACAATTCTTATTTTTCAAACTAGATTTAACTGTCCTAGAGTGGGCTTCTACTTTATTCTTCTGAGTACTACTTGGTGTTTTCCGAATCTTATCTTTCTTTGTATTGCCTGAAGGCTGTGATCCGCTAGCACTAGTGGACGGTTTTATTCTTGTAGAAGACAACATAGGTTTGTTAAAAACTGGGTTTGATGAAGAAGTTGTTTTTGTGTTTGTGTTTCCTGAGGATGTGACGGGCTCAGTGAATCTAACTCTTTTATCCTTGTTCTTTGGGGTCACAGCCACTAATTTATCACTTGAATTGTTAATGCTAGGGCAGGTTTGTCTGATTATTATAAGCAATTCATAAATGCGTTTGGTATACTTACATGTAGAGTCTAAAGAATTATTTAAAGGATTTTGTGATTTTCCTTGTTCTACTATTTCCCTAAGAATCACAGATTGTTCCTGAGTATCCCTAAGGTAGTCAGAGTGAGCTGTCCTATTGTTCAACAATCTAGGGGCTATTGGTTCCACATCAATCTTAAGCATTTCTGGATCAATGGTGTTTTTGGTGACCATATTATCAACTAAATCTTTTCCCTTAAGTTTCCTCAATTCATTCTTTAGAGCTGTAATGACCACAACTTTTTCTTGAAGACTTGCATTTAAATCAGAGATTTCCATAGACTTTTGATTGACTTGATTATATAAAGCATCACATTGTTCTTTTGATCGAATACGTGTTGGTTTGATCGAGTCATAAAGTTGCTTATAGGTCTGCTTCAAATGTTCATTCTCAGCAATAAGCTTTGACACCCTATGATCCAATTCAATATTTATCGTTTCAATCTCTTCTATGTCCTTTTTGATCTTATCCTTATTCATATTTTTACTTAGAGATTTAATTCTCTCTTTCAACTTTTTTATGACCGTGTCTTTCTCTTGCGACTGAGCTTTCAATTCATTTAATTCAAAATATTGATCAAAACTTGGAGCACTTTGATTTGAAACAAAATTGTCTCTTTAAAAAATTTCCGAATTAAGTTGAGTATCAACTTCTAAAGAGATGCAATATTTTTCAAGAGTGGTATAACTTCTGAACAGTTTATTATAAATCTCTTTTTCAACGAAATCCTTTTTGTTGAGAAGCTCAGTCTCAAGTTTGAGACACTTTTCACATTCATGCACATTCACATAAGCATTATCCGCAGAAGAATTCACAATTATGTTCACTATATCATTGCTAATGACTTGTTCCAAGAGTCGTTCGTTTTCATTTAAAACTTTATTCATTCTAACTTCAGATGTTTTGGACTCTAAACGATATTGTTCCATAGTCTGTTCCATTTGATGAAAGACATTTTGGAGTTCAGAAAGTTCATCAGTTAAATATTGATTGAATGTATTAAATAAGTCCTTCAGTGCTTTTACAAATGGAATTATTTCATCCCTAAAACAAGCTTTTGTATGTTCAAACCCCCACAAGCCCTCAGTGATGGCTGTGGCTGTGGTTCTTTTCTTTTGACTGATCAGGTAGATTCAATTTAAGAAGAATCTCCTTAACAGGATTTCCAGCTGAAGTATCAAATCTTTCTAACACATATGTATTAGATTCATCAAACTCAGCATGTTCTCATTACCGGAACGTCTCATAGCAGACATCACGATAAGAGTAAACCAGCGAGTTACTATCTCACCGATTGAAATACAAATTTATTTGAGAAATCAACCGACGTGTCACTTGCTAATCATTTTAAAAGTTCATCATTAATCGTCAATTCATATCCTAGAACAAGTTTGATTAATATAGAATCGCACCGTTGTTGCTTTCCAGTTGTCACAAGTTTGATTCATAAGAATCGCACAAGTCACCTACCATGAGCTTGTTTGATGTTGGCTCAAGCAGGATTTCCATCTTCACTGTGAATAATATCACTCGGATGTTCTGGCAAAATCACAAGGATAATGCGTAGGACTCTTAATATATATCTTGTTATTCACATTTTGTGACTTAGCAAGCATAATTTTGACAAGTGTCCTAATGAGATTTATGGATGATCGCTTTTGGCTCTAGACTCAATTAGTGCACTTTGGTTTTAGTGATCAGAGGCTGGAGCAGACTACCACCTTTTCAATATCAACTAACTCGGAGTGAGAAAGTCGATAGAAATGCGTGTAATTGATAAGTGTAAAATACACATATCTGTTTATACCCAAAATTAACCCTAAATTACCAAAAACACACTAAAAATGGCAAAGATATACTTGTTTTTGTGTTTTGTGTGTGCAGGTACGGATAAGACAGAAATCACAAGAAAACCGTCAAAAACAGGCAAACACGGACACGAGGAACGGAAGAGCACAAAAAAAGCCTGGGAATCAAGCCAAAGTCAAAAAGTCAACCTTGGTCAACTCTTAGTCAACTCAGTCAAACCACAAAAACCCAAAGTTACAAATCTAGTCCCTCAAGTTTCCAAAGTTACACAAATGGTCCTTGAAGTCTAAATGGGCCCTAAACCTATCAAAAACAACACCCGGATCCAAAGCCCAAAAGTCCAAGCCCAATTACCCATACCCGGCCCAAAATCCTAAACCATAACCCTTTTATAAAAGTCCAAGGACCAAAGATGTCAATTTTAAAACTTGTAATACACTAGGATGTGTATTATTTTTACTCTTAACAAAGAGAGGGACTAAAGTTGCCATATCTCCAAAGTTTAAATCCATTTACCTCGTTTTCAGTTAAAAAGGGCGCCAACAACAGTTTTACTGTTCATTATCTCTCCCAATTCACCATTCAGTCATATCATAGGGAAAATGACAATTAAGGGCTTACAAGGACAATTCAAGGTATAATGAACACGCTGGCAGGGTAATCACGTCATCAAAGACTCTTATTGGTTGAGCCCCACAAGGGGAATGCCACGTTGGACATAAGAAAACACACGAGGAGTGGATTTTTATACTCGGGCTACTAACGGAACAAGCACAAGAGCATCACACGGATTGCCACGCTGGCAATCCGTGTGAATCACAAGATTTGATCAAACGGCCAAAAATCACTCACTAATGATTGATGGAATGTACGGTGTTGATTGGAGGGAGCGTGTAGAGCAAGGAAAGGCTAGAAGGTTCAGCTTGTGGTTATAAATAGCACACACACACACACATGATTATCTTCTTTTTCAGTTTTTACTTAGTTGTAATTTTTAGCTTAATTTTAGTTAAATTTCAATTTCAATCTCTTGTAATTTTCTTTTTAATCATGTAATCAAAACTTTCAGCTAATGAAATTTAGTTTTTAATCTGTCTTAATCTCTTTTACCTTACTCATAAATTCTAAATAAGCTCAATTGTCTTAAACTGTTACTCATAAGCTCTTAATCCTTATGATAGTATTGGATAAGCTCCTCATAGCTCTCACTAGTCTCTAAGCTAGTGATTGAGCTTAATTAGTCTATTAATCTACTCAAATAATTAAAATCAGCTAATTACCTTGTTATTGAACTTATTAAGCTTATGGAAGGGGAGCTAGATTTGGAAGGGCTCCCAAGGACTTAACTGGCTTATCTTTGATAAGCCAGAGCAGTAGAAAAGCTCTAAGAGCCCCATGCTTCTGTTTAGCTGAAGCCAATTGTAAGCTTTCTTTTAAGTTCCTTTGTCATTTAATTTTTAGCTTAAAACTGCCTATTTGCTTATTAGTAGTTTAAACTGCTTATCTAGTTGCTTAATTGGGCTTATTTGTGAATCATTTTGCTTATTAATCATGTTTTACTATCTGTTTTTAGCTAGTATAGTTTAGAGCTTAGTTTTTCATAGTTTACCTTTAAAAATATCAAAAACCAAAAAATAGATAGCATAAGAGTAGAACTTAGATTTTGGCTTATTAGGTTAAGAATTCATGCTTATTAAGCTTGTTAAAAACTCATTGATATCTGGTATAAAGGTTTAGATAAGTAGATTTCAATTTCAAAGCTTTGTGAAATCTGTCATAGTAATTAAGGGGTGTTTGGATTAGTGCTATTTGACCATCAAAAGTCAAAGGAATTTGGTGATTTCTCTTGGGTTAGTTAGAATATTATATTTGATTAAGTTTTGGATAAATTTGCCAAGTTAGTTTGAGCTTATGATGATTTTGTGGCTTATTGTGTTGTCTGTGCACCTAGGGAACTTTCTCCTTGCACTTTGATTGCTATAATTTAACTCAAGCTCTTGTGAGCTTAATACTTGTTGGTATCAAGTTTTGTTACACTCTTTAAGTGGATTTTATGTAGTAGAGACACCCTTGGTCTACTGCATTTGTTCCTAGTCCCTTTTGACATTTGCATATGCAGTAGTAACCTTTGTTACTACTGCTGTCCTTTTTGATTGCATTTAGGCTAGTAATTTTAGTATCTAGAGTCTTAAAATCAGTAGGTTAATAGTATTCACATAGCTTAATATAATTTAGGTCTTGCTTAATAGTTTCTAGTTTAATTGCTTAGTTGAATTTAGCTTAAAAAATCATAAAATTAGCAAAAAAGCCAAAAAACAGTAGTCATATAATTTAGTCTTTTAAATTTTGAATTTTAAGTTGTAGTATCTTATTTTCTTGCTTGAATTTATGGCTTATGATTAGATTAATTAGTTTTCATAAGCTCAGCTTAGGACTTGGCTTATTTAGCATTTGAGCTTTTCTTAAAATTGTGCTTTTTGAATTATTTCTTGAGTTTAGCTTTGATCTTCAAAATCAGATAGTATAGAGTGTTAGTGTCTAAATAAGCTTATCATAACTAGCTTGTAGACATTATAAGCTACTTAGAACATCTTTTGGTTTTTAAATTGAGCTTAAATTAAGCTGTGTGCAAAGCTTTTAGTTAAAACAAGCAAAAGTGAGCTTAAAAGCCCACTTACTGTAGACAGACTTTCAAAAGCTCTTTTTGAGCTGAATTTTGAGTTTGAGCTTAAGCTCTATTTATTAAAAGTGCTTAAAATTATGTCCTTAATAAGTTCCAGCTTTTATTTTTAGTTAAAAGTGAAAAATACAAAAAATAGCAAAAAGGTCTTAGACACCCTTCGAACCCAGGACCTCACACACACTGCATACATGTTTTACCACTGCACTAGGTGGGACAATTCATTATTGTCCCATCCTAGTTTATTAATAAACACATTTTTCTTTTCTTATTTTCATTATAAGCCGTAGCATAATAAGCTACATTCACAGCTTATTTGATAAGCTGAGCTGCTCCTTTTATTTTTCTAGTTATCTTAGTTGCATTTTAGACTTTTCCTAAATTTTTCATAGTTTTCTAGCTTATATTTTATTTTTAATCATTTTTCTAAGGTTTTTATTTTCGAAAAATCATAAAAAAATAGAAAAAAGTTTCAGAA
>BQNB010153610.1:0-15622 GCA_026074375.1 Tanacetum coccineum
TATGTCTTAAATTGATCTAAGTTACCACAAACCTGTGCCAGTTTCTTACGCTGAAAACCTCCATTTATCTGTTAGAATTAGGATTAACATAGGTTTAACATAGGCTTAACATAGAATAGAATTAACATAGTTTAAATTAACTTAATTTAGTTAACCAAAACATTAATAAAATAAAAGATTAGTTCTCGCTCTTAGTGATCGACACCCTACTTATCACGAAACTCCATCTGATCGGGTACACTGCCCGTTAAAGTGTTGTTTTCGATAAAATCGGCAAAATATAAATTTAAAACTTGAACTATCATAAACTACAACCTCACAACGACATATCAAGTTTTTGGCGCCGTTGCCGGAGAGTAAAATTTTAATCTTGAAATTTATTTAATATTTTGGTTTTTAACATTAGATTAACTTAACCCTTAGGATTAGTGTAATTTAGATTAATTAGTGTAAATCAAATTAGTGTAAAATTTTGTAAAATTCTGTATATTTGTGTGTGTGTGTGTATGTGTGTGTGTGTTTATTGTTTTTTATACACTGTTTTGGTCGATAACCTGATACTGCGTATCCACTTCCATTGAATACGGCGTATCTAAATTTCTTATCCACTACAGCATATTCATACAACAGACTGATACGGCGTATCGATCGTCTGATACAGTAACAAAGGAGTTTTTCATACTCGAACTTAAAGCTTAAAATTTTATACACGCCTTTTTCCAACTGGTTCTACTGATAATTTTCTAGTTATTTTCAGTAACAATGACAAAGGTAATCAAGGAAGAGTTCAAGAAACTTGAATCTTTAAAGATCAGTGATGATTCGCTCACTTACAATGCATCACTTGAAATTTTTCACAAAGAATTCAACCGGTTGAGCGAAATGGATGACGATTTGTTTACCTATGAGGTGAAATTCCTGGACTTGCTAACACTCCATGTGACTTAAAAGAAGAAGATGATTCGGAACGGTGATCGATAAAGGTTCTGATATCAAATTATAAGTTAAAAAGAAGTAACTACTATAGGTGGAAAAACTACAATCTCAAGATATTTCAAAATGACAACACCAACACTTCAACTGAAGTGAACCTCTATATGTAAAATCACAAGACAACCAGTTGATCCAAAGGAAGTCCATGTCAAAAATCAACATTAGAAAACCAACGAACCAGTTGTTCAACCATCAATTGAGGTACAAACACCATCGATTCCTTTTCCTCGAAGGTTGAAAAAAAAGAGGCTCAGCAAAAAAGGTTCTTAGAAAATCTAAAGCAACTACACATCAATTTGCCCTTCGTCAAAGACCTTGCTTGAATGCCAAAGTACGCCATATTTCTGAAAGGTTTGCTAATGAATAAGGCCAGACTTGAAGAAGCTTGTACCATTACTATGAACGAAAGGTGCTCAACCGTATTACTAAACAAGCTGCCATCAAAGGAAAAAGACCCAAGGAGTTTTACTATTCCTTGTGACATTGGGCAATTGCATATTAATAATGCGTTAGCATACCCAGGAGCTAGCATAAGTTTGATTTCGTATACGATGTATGAAAAATTAGGTCTAGGAGAACCCAAGCCCACTAGAATGAGCTTAGAACTTGCAGATAGGTCGATCCAGTACCCAAGGGGAATAATTGAAAATGTGCTTATAAAAGTTGATAAATTCATCCTTCCTAATGATTTCGTCATCTTAGATATGCCCGAAGACTCTAGGGTTCCTATAATTTTAAGGAGGCCATTTTTGGCAACTGCTCGAGCTATGATAGACGTATTTAATAAAAAGATAACACTAAGGGTAGGGGATGATGAAGTAATCTTCGACGTAGATCAATCAATTAAGAGACCTCCCAATGAAGATGATGAATGCTATGGAATTGATGACTTAGATGACACGATCAACATGGAAACTCAGGAATTACTAGCAAATGATAAGTCTGATTCATTTTTACTTAAAGGGCTGGAGAAATCGATTAATCAATCAGACCTAGAAAGCTGTGAATCTTTAGGAAATAAGTCTGACGATGATTCTGATCTAGAGAAACCAATACGGCGTATCAATTCTTTTAATACGCCGTATTCAGTTGCACAGGAAACAGCGAGACCTGATGGAGTTGAAAGTGAACACTTGTATTCGGCTAGTGCTAACGAGATTGATGAAAAGAGACATGAGTTAAAAAATTTGCCTCACCACTTAGAATACGCATACCTACGTGGTGATAAATCATTTCTTATAATTATCTCATCTAAGTTGTCCGAAAAAGAGAAAGTGTTACTTTTACAGGTATTAGAGAAACGTAAAGGAGCAATTGCTTGGAAAATGTCAGATATCAAGGGAAAAGCACTCATATTTATTTTCTGACGCACAAGATCTTAATAGAGATGACTTCAAACCATTCATTCAGCCCTAAAGGCGTTTTAAATCCTAAAGGAAATATTGGTGAAAAACAAGATTGTTTAAGCTAGCTCGAATCTAGGCTGATTTTATCCAATCCAGATAAGTTTCGAAAGGTTAGCCCATTCATTTGTCCAAAGAAAGGAGGAATGACTGTAGTTTTGAATGACGATAATGAATTAATTCCTTCTCGTACAGTTACAGGATGGCGAGTGTGCATCAATTATCGTAAACTTAATGATGCAACTTGAAAAGATCATTTCCCTCTTCCCTTTATTGATCAAATGTTAGAACGTTTATGTGGGAATGACTACTACTATTTTCTTGATGGTTTTTCAGGATTCTTCCAAATTCCAATCACACCCAAAGATCAAGAAAAGACAACGTCCACTTGTCCTTATGGGACTTTTGCTTACAGAAGAACGCCGTTTAGATTGTGCAACGCACCTGCAACTTTTCAAAGATGCATGCCGAAAATTTTCCACGACATGGTGGAAGACTTTATGGAAGTATTCATGGATGATTTCTCGATGTTCGGTAAATCTTTTAATTGTTGTCTTGCTAATTTGGATAGAATGCGCTGTGAAGAAACCAACCTTGTGCTGAATTGGGAGAAATGTCATTTTATGGTAAAAAAAGGAATTGTTTTAGGACACAAAATTTATGGGGCAGGTATTGAGGTTGATAGAGCTAAAATCGATGTAATAGCTAAGTTGCCATACCCAACAAACGTGAAGGGAGTTAGAAGTTTCTTAGAACATGCTAGATTTTACCGTAGGTTCATAAAAGACTTTTCTGTGATCTCTAAACCAATGACCCAACTTTTAATAAAATACGCAAAATTCAATTTTTCTAATGATTGCAAAAAGGCAGTTAATATTTTGAAAGAAAAATTAACCACAACACCTATCATAATATCTCCCGATTGGAATGTGCCCTTTGAATTGATATGTACTGCTAGTGAATTTCCGCTGATGGAGCTTGTTTTAGGACAACTATAATAAACAACAAATAGATGGAAAATCCAAACCAATCTATTATGCTAGCAAAACACTGAATAATGCCCAAGAACATTATACCACCACTGGAAAAGAACTTCTTGCAATTGTTTTCTCTTTTGATAAGTTTCGTCCATATCTTATCTTATCAAAAACTGTAATCTACACTGATCATTCTGCTTTGAAGTATTTATTTAGTAAACATGACGGTAAACCAAGGCTTATAAGATAGGTTCTGCTTCTTCAAGGGTTTGACATCGAGATTAAGGATAAAAAGGGGCAGATGAATTTCCTGATAAACATCTTATGATATTGAAAGCCGAGCTAAATGATGACGAACCGTGGTATGCTGACTATGTTAATTATATTGTTGGAAAAATTGTGCCTCCGAAATAGACACCAAAAAAAAGAAGAAGGTTTTTCTCTCAAGTAAAGAATTATTTTTGGGATGAACCGTACGCATTCAGGCTATGCCCTGACAATGTGATGAGGCGATGCGTTACTGGAAACGAAATCCATGAAATCTTGGCACACTGCCATTCTGGACCAACTGGGGGTCATCATAGTGCGTCAATTACTGGAAGAAAATCTATGAATCGGGATTCTTTTGTCCTAGTATCTTTAAAGATGCTAAAGATTACGTGATGAGATGTGATACATGTCAGAGATCGAGAAACATATCATCAAGGAGTGAGATGCCTCAAAACAATATTCAGGTATGTGATGTATTTGACATATGAGGACTAGACTTCATGGGTCCCTTTCCTAACTCGAGGGGTAATAAATATATATTGGTAGCGGTTGATTATGTATCAAAATTGGTCGAAGATCAAGCACTTCCTACGAATGATGCTCGTGTTGTGATAAAAATGTTAAGAAGGTTGTTTGCGAGATTTGGAGTTCCTAAGGCTTTAATTAGTGATTGGGGAACACATTTTTGTAACTCTCAATTAGAAAAAGCCTTGCAAAAATATGGAGTGACTCATAAATTATCAACGGCATATCACCCCCCAAACCAATAGACAAGTTAAAGTGACCAATAGAGCTATTAAACGTATTTTGGAAAGGTCGGTTGGATATAACCCAAAGAATTGGTCCGAAAATCTCGACGATACGTTATGGGCATTCAGAACCGCCTACAAAACACCTACAAGATGTACCCCCTTTAGATTAGTTTATGGGAAAGCTTGTCACCTACCTGTGGAGATCGAACATAAAGCATATTAGGCACTAAAACAATGTAATATGGATCTCACAGCTGCGGTAAAAAACCATTTCATGGAACTTAATGAATTAATGGAATTAAGAGATGGAGCATACGAGAACACCCGCATCTAAAAGGAAAAAACTAAGAAATGGCATGACTCTAGGCTCCGAGGGGATAAAGACTTTAAAGTTGAAGACAAGGTATTGCTATTTAACTCTAGATTTAAGATACATCCGGGAAAGCTTAAATCAAAGTGGTACGGTCCAAATGTGGTAAAAACTGTGTATCTGTATGGGGCTATGGAAATCACCGATAAAAACGGGATTAGTTTTAAGGTCAATGGACAAAGATTGAAGAAGTACTAGGATGGACATATTGATACAAATGATAAAGAGGTCGTCGAATTCGAAGAAAATATGACGTAGAAGCTGAAGAAAAAGTCTAACTTAAAGACTAGCTGAAAGAAAAGTGCTTCCCGGGAGACAACCCAAATTGTTTTTATTTATTTTTATCGAGTCTGTCTTCCCAGACATCAATACGGCGTATCCGCTCCATACCATACGGCATATTAAATGTCTCGACGTTATCAGTCCTTTATTTAATCTGCATTTGAAACTTTATCGTCAGATCTGTCTATACGGCGTATTCATGCACAAGATACGGCGTATTTAGCAGACTGACTCGTATTGATACTATTTACAGGTCTTTCTATACTGCGTATCCTGGTTTTTTGATACGACGTATTGACTGCCTGTACAATTTATTTATTTTATTAACCGTAGGATACCTGAGATAGGATTTTGCATGTTTTTCCTATATTTTGCACAGGACCTTGTTGGAAAAGAAATCGACAAAGTTGGTGAAGTATCGATCATCTGGAATCCTATGTGTATTGTAGTCATGCTGGAATCCAGACGCGTTTACAACACGCATTCTTGCTCATAAACTCTACTTGGAGAATCTACCGAGCAAAACATCAAAGGAGTTTCTCGTTCTAATTCTTTTAATTTCCCATTTTTAATGTTTTATCTATACAACGAGGACGTTGTATAATTTAAGTGGGGGGATGGGAATTACAACGATACTTGTCTTATTTTTCACATTAAAATGATTAAATTTAAAAAACATTCAAGAATACTTTTGTGAAATTACCAGTTACATAACCTGCACACATAACCCTTATTATGATAATAGTGAGGATTACGGCGTATCCGTTTCAACTTGTTTACCCCAAATCCCACAAAAAAATAAGAGTGTGTCGTATGTATTAGACTTTTAAAACTTGGTATGGTATATAATATTCTAGACCTAACAATAATGAGTACAATGGATTAGATGGAGTAACTGTTTTAAATGGTAATTTCTAGATTACATTTACACCCAGAAAAGACCATTATATTTATGTTAAATAAACTAACAACCACTGTTAAGTTGTACCCCCCTTATAACCCTTTGTTACTCTCATTTTAAGAATAATATATCCGCCTAAAAACCTGTAGAGCCAATCCTTAGGATAACACCACTATTTGTTTCGTTACACCTTTACAACACCCCGCCGACACCAACAACCGACCACCAACGCCCAATCCCCATCATAACTCCACTAACATACACGCAACTACCAACCACGACCAACCCGCCACACCATTACTTAACCCCTAGCACACCAGCATCCGCCGCACTATCCAACCCAAACACCACACTCCACGAACCCTACCAGGGGGTAACACACCATCCCACACACCACCCCAAAACACCTACGCACAAAACAACCACCTCACATTGACCATAATACCTTACAACCACACCACTGACCAGCCAAAACCGCACCAGCCTCACGACCCCTAACCACACCCACGACCTACTCACTACACCACCTTTCAACACCAACACGCCAACCGCCCGACAGTCCACACCCCAACCGCCAACAATTATCCTCCACCCACGCTCCCCCGAGCACAACAAACTTAAACATAAACACTCATACACCACACCAATATCCCACATGTTACAACACACGCACAACCTCCCGACACCCCATTACAAACACGGCACACCAACACCGAACCAAAATACACACACAACCCTACCCACCACACCAACCTTTACTACAACCATTCACTAAATACAATACAACCCCACCCACCACACATATGTATGATAGAATCAAGATTGTCAACCTAACACAATGTTACTCACATAACAAACACCACACCACCCAACGCATACCTAGCTATCTTGTTAAGATTAAGATCATTTAATTAGTTGCTAGTGTTGCATAAAGTGTAAATTATTTATTTCCTGTTCTACTCCCGACATTTTTAATGTTGAAGAATAGGCTATCTCAGGTATGCGCTAGGAAAATATTCGTGCACATTGCAATGGAAATAGAAAAGTAGTCAAAACTCATGTATTTTTACTACCATCATAATTATTGGTACGTCCGAAGAACAAAGAATCATGGAAGAAATTATCCGGAGTTATTATAATCCAAGAAATGATTGAAATTACAACACGAGATTTGTAGTATAGTAAAGTTAAAAAATCGAAAAACTTAGAAAATTGCAACAAAAAAGAGGAGGAAAGTTTGAAGATAGTCGGTTCGTTAAAGCTTAAACCGATGGAATTATTTGAAGGATCGATTATTCGTTGATACGTGGTTATAAATCAACGATGTAAAGTTTTGTATAAAGTGGTAGATATCGCCACTTGTCTTGTAAAAGTATGTATAGTATGGGATGATTGGGAGTTGACCGTTACGGGAACGCCAACTTAGGTTGTTGTTTTTGATCTATGATCAAGACGTTTGTGTATATAGTTGTGTCTTAATCATGGTAACGGTCGGGAAAAAGTATCTAGCAACTTGTGTCTTATCTGTTTGGACTTAATCTATTTGTTTTCCCCTTTCCTAATGATTAACCTAGGTTTTACTCGAATGATTAACCTTAGGATTTTACTCAAATGAGGATGTGATCAGAATCATGTCATGTCTATTCCAACGTTTAACGGGCCATGTATAGATGTGATTCAGCCACCTTGTTGGTTTTATTTCTTTTGGTGAAAGTTAGATAAGATCATACCCTATTAGATAAAACATTCTTTTCCATACCTAACCTTTGGTTAACCCACGAATAGGAAATGTGATCAAATCACGTATATCTAATTCCGTCGTTACGGCCATGAATGATGATTCATCAGCCTATTTTTTTTTGCCTTGTTGTGTTGATAACTTTGGTGAAAGATTTGTTAGAATGATCAACCCTAAGCCTGTATCCATAAAACACAATTGACCCAATATAAACATGTTACTCCCTAGATCCTAGTGGTGAGATGTGTAACCTTAGCCAAGGGCTTATGAAGAGTTTACCATAATGACTGAGCAATTCACAAATTAGTTTACAAGTCCACGACATAGATTAGTTAGTGATTTGAGTGTTTTCCACCTTTCTATTTTCGTGAGGAGTGTATTGGTTTGTACTTTGTAAATGATCAAATTATGTTAACAGAAAAAATCCTTAGGGAAACATTTTCATAAACATTCTAAAGGCACTTGAGGACAGTAATGATTCACGATGGGGGTCTCTTGAAGACATCAAATTACGGTCACTTTATAGGCCATCATTTATCCCCATGGGGGGGGGGGGGGGGGGGGGTAAATAACGGCCAGTTTGTAATAATTAATGCAAGAAATTGTACTTAAATTGTTTGTATTTTTCATAATTGCAGAAATAAGTAGTACTAGGTGAAAGATTAGGCAAAAAGGCACGCATTTCTGGAGCTTAAACGAGACATTTAGTGAAGATTACTGTTCTGACATCCTATACGAGTATCCAGTCAAGGAAGATACTGGATCTATGCCTGCCACTTCTAAGAAACCACGAAGGATATAAAGTCCTAATATGCTGTTAATCCAGAGACAACAATACGCCGTATTCAATATAAAGTATTAAATAATCTGGAAGATATCGAACGTGGTCCCTACTCCAAGAAACCCCCGATACGTCGTATCCATCTCTCTCGATACGATACGCCGTATCGACATAAAATCGAGATAGTATAAATAAAAACCAAAAACAGGTTTTCAGTGGTGCTTTATCAAAATGTTGATACCTTAACCACAAAAGTCGATTTTCAGAAGACAAGAAGAGCATAAGAGGTCAAGCAAAGCTACTAATTCCATAGAAACACCTTGTAATCTCCTATACTCTTGTAATCGTTCGATTTTTGGTATCATTGTTTTATCGTCGATAGTTTAACCTTGGTGAATTATTACTTGTTATGGGAAATGGTAGGAGTGGGAATAATGATTGGCTTTCTTGTTATAGATTAATGACGTTTGAGGGTCTAATACCCTTGGGTGTTTGCCAAAAAACTACAAGATTTGAATTTTGTTTGTTATCCCTCGAATGCTAATTTTATCGTCCATTTCTGTTAATGTTTAACATCTATACTTGTTATACGTGCTTTTGTATGCGACCTATCATTCATCTGCTCTTATGATAGAGCGACCAGGTAGCTAGATGTCGAAGATGGCACTCATAAAGTGGATTTATTATATCTAGACCAATATGATCTACAGAATACTGACCTATCTTTGCCTATTAGAATAGTGAACATTATTTGAGACCGGCAGGTGACCCTTGGGATCAACGAGTACGTTCTTAATCAATTAGTAAAGACTTGGCCAGTGGACTACTAGTATATAAATTAAGCAGTAAGTGGGTAAAGTCTCTATGAGCTAGGGTTTAACAAGATCACCATTGCTTTAACTTAACCCCTAGATAAGATTAAATCAGCAAATAGGATCTTTAATGCAATACGTTTTATTTATGACAATAATACAATGTGTCAAGGTTTTAGGAAGAAGTCCCGCCTAAATCTTAGAATGATATGCCGCCTCGAGATAAGCATTCATTGCACTAAATAAACAAACCAACGTTTTAATTGGATTAATCATGGTTAATATAGTTTTCTTATATTTGGCTAGACCGCTCTTCTATCTTTTGTCTGTCTGCTTACGTGTGTTATTGTGTCTTAAGTTGATCTAAGTTACCACAAACCTGTGCCAGTCTCTCGGGCTGAAAACCCCCCTTTATCCGTTAGAATTGGGATTAACATAGGTTTAGCATAGGTTTAACATAGAATATAATTAACATAATTTAAATTAACTTAGTTTAGTTGACCAAAATATTGATAAAATAAAAGATTAGTTTTCGCTCTTAGTGATGGACACCCTACTTACCACGAAACTCCATCTGATTGGGTACACTGCCCGTTAAAGTGTTGTTTTAGGTAAAGTCGGCATGTATATTTTATCTTTCACGATTTGAAGTGGTGTTAATTCAAAGCTTGGATCATTCGGCTTAATCATATCACGAGCTAAACCATGAAAACCTTTAGATCTAGCGGTTATGGCCTCTAGAACATCATGAAATGATAGTCTCTTCCGAGCATTGAAAATGCTCGCCAACATCCGTATTAGACACACCTAACGCAAGTGTATACACGAATACTCCCAACTTCTCGACAACCGCCATTTTATCACTCGATTTTAACCCGTAACTTGATTCCAGCTCTCTGCATAGTTTTAAAAAATAGTTGGATGCATTCTAAAAGCATTAAGACATTGTATAAGGTTACCATTTAATACTTCATTCATCCAAGCTTGTCTTGTTTGAGATGATGTCATGAATGGTTCCTTGTGCATATACTTGTAATACTACACAGAAACTATATCACAAGAGGACCATGAATCCATAAAAAAAACGTACGCAACCATGTTTCCTTTTCTTGTTTCTTCTTTCAATATACATGTTTTTATTATCCATGTTGATCATGTTCACCTACACAATACACATGTGTAAAATACAAGGTTAACAACTAAATTCTTGTAGTTTGTTCAAATAAAAAGTCACAATAGAACACTAAAAAGTTATTATAACTACGAAGTTATAAGATAACATTTCAATTAAACTATAACTCGTATTCATCATATTCAATATAACATGCATACATCCTTGTAACACTAACATTTTTAAAACAATTTCTGCTCGTTTTAATTTCTATGTATTAAAAAGGCCCTTTTATTTTATAATCCGCAAGTGATATATAAAATTAGGGTTCACACAAATTAGTTTATAATATTTAAATATAAGTAATTATATTACCACAGGACAAGATTAAATTCCCCATGAGAAATAATCAAACCCTACATAGATACCCGCAAGAGATTTATTCCATCATTAGTATAATTACAACATACTTTTAATATTGTTAAAACGTTGACGTAAAAATGTTGTACTTGCGTTGTTCCGTCGCGGGATCCCTTTCGAGAACAACTAAACACATGCGTTATAGAACGTTGCAAGGCAATAATTTTACATATATTGCATCTTGATCGAGCAAATTGTACATGCCAAGTACATATACAATAGGCAAATAATCTATAATAGATTATTACAAATGCTTTTAGTCCATATTAATTTTGAAAACCATTTTTGCACATATATAAAACGACACAATATATATAAGCAAAACCGAATCGAAACAATTAATCATACTAAAACAAGTAAACATTTTATGCACATAAAACGACCATTTACACGCTAAAAATGGGCAAGCCAAACAGCAAAATAATACCCCCAACATGTTGTCGGAATCATCCTAGAACACGTGATACACATACATCGAAATGTCGATTGCAAAGGTCATTACACTTGGTATATTTCAAGAAAACTGAAAAGTTAATTCAACAGAATTTCCGACCTTGGACCACGATCAGACAAGGAAAATGTCTTCCCCGCTTTTTGCACTAAACAGAAATGTTTTAAGGAATAGAGTTGTGAACTTCCAAAAAATATTTCGTGGTCTAACTCTTCAAGGTCAGTCTGGAAATCAGTTTTTAGTGGACGAAGGTCAAGTAATCAGCACTCAAAAACAATCTAACAACCTATTATTACATTAATAATACATGAGTAAACGCAACGGAAATTAAACACAATATATAATTAACATAAACGTAAATAAGGAAACGAGTACCTTTTAGCAAAAATAAGGTATCGAACAACGAATCTAATTGATCACGTATGTGTGATCGTTGAGAAGCACGAAATCCAATGAGTTACTAAAGCAAGTAACCTCTACGTATATCCACGCTACACATCTACCGATGCTACCCGAATGCTAGTTCCGAGACTAACGATTTATCAAGAACAAAGTTCTCGATATACTAAGATACCAAAGCTCAAAATCCCTTACTTGGGGACTTCTTGGATCGGTACAAGGGAGAAGATAAGAGATGATGGGATGAATGAATGAGAACCTAGGACCTTGTTTATATAGTGTTAGGATTAGAGCATCCTAAAACTAATAACTTAAGGCCTAAGCTAACAAAGCCCATACCCCCTCCTTAAGCCTTTAGGTCGGGCCCCCTTTTGTCATCACTGCCCCCTCGAGTTTGACATTTTGACTATTTCCCGCTAGAATAAATAATCACTTCAATAAAAGTAATAATCTAATCTTCCGGGTGTCGTATCCACGGCGAGAATTGAATTTGAGATTTACGTCGATGTTTTTCGTTTGATGCTTGATTATCTTTTGGTTTTTGGTTTTGAATTATACTAATTATAATAATAAGCTAAAATAAAACTAAGATATGACTAAAACGGATATGCTTGTCAAGTGAGGCGAAAAGATGGTTAAGTGTGAAGAAAAGAGTTAATAAAGAATTTGTACCGTTTAAAAAAACTGTTTTCTCACAACGTTGGTTGTTATTGAAAACATTCCTTTATTTTGGTACAAATTACTTTAAATGATGACGAATTAATACCCGTAAAAACATTATTTTCTCGCAACGTTGGTTGTTATTGAAAACAATATCGTATAAAGGTATTAATTACTAGATTTGATGTTTGATTATTTCTTCGGCTTTTGCCCTTCAAAATAATCAAATAAGAAATCTAAATAACCCGAAGATTATTAATCAACAAGTCTCTTTTTAATCCACACTTAACTCACTTATCGCAACTCACTTAACAAGCATATATAAATCTACTCGCTAATAGCCATAACAAAGTTATCCGCAATAATATATAAAGCTACACTAACATCAATAATAAGCATAACGAGACTAAACATGGCAATAAAAAAATTAACATAATAAAAATAAAGAGGTTAAAAGATTAGAAATACCAAGTGAGACGAGAAGTGTAAAAATAGCGAGATGAAATGAGACCCGTTCCATAAGCTTCAAATCCCATTTCCATAAGCTCCAAAATTAACCCACCAAATAATCAACTTTTCAATTTTTAACTAAAATAAACAAAGACTTCTGCTTGCAAAACAAACTGATTAACAAAAGAATTCATCGAACTTAGACTTGCTTTATAAATCATTACATAAAATAAGACTGGAACTGAAGAGAATAAATACATTGACTAGATTTTCATTACTAAACAATAAAATGTAAAAAAAAAATGAAAGTTGCGTTTATATAATCTGTGAACCAAAGAGTTTACAAAATGAATGATTTAAGAATCATTAAACAACGACTTAATTGAAACAAAAGTGAATAGAAATTACTAGATTTAAAAATAAGCAAAGGTTAAAAAAATGGAAGTGTTGGCTGGTGTGTGACACACACACCTAAATGTGTGGTGCCTGCTACTCTATCTAATCTCTCATCAATAACTGGAGTCGACTCAGGGGGTCCAGACTACTAATGTCCTCAAACTCCTCATCAAAAAGTGGATTATCATTAAAGTCAAAGAGAGGGTTTGAGAAAGTCACATCATAAGATCTAGGTTTTGAATCATCACCTAAAGGCTCATCAGACATTCTTTTGGTAGAACTTAGGTTTTTGACTAAAAGACCAAATAGTTGCTTAACCATATGTCTAGGTAAATCAGCTACATCCACGTTCTCCATCAAAAAGTCGACTACTTGTTCTCCTAGAGGCGAATTGATATCAAAATCTTCTTCCCTAACATCAGTGGTGGGCAAAGGTGTATTAATATGCATATTACACTCTAAATCATCTAAAACCATCAGCAACTTAAGTCACCCTCTGACTCGCCCTTGGATAGAGACAAGGATCATCAACACTAGACTTTATGAATTCGTCATTATATCCCTTACGGAGTAAGAGCTAATAAACCTCATCGCTCCCATTAAAAGGGATCAGGAAGGTTCCATAGTGAAGGTGAATCGCTCCCCCCCATTTTCCATTATATCCCTCGTCCTCCTATTATAGATCATATAAGTTCAACGGGATGACTTGATTTGAATACCTAAGTTCAGCATCTTCCTGAAGACAGATTTTAATTCATTTGAAAATCCATGATTGATTTTGTTTCTAGAATTTTTATTGAATTCGATCATTTGTGTAATCAATTCTCTTCGATTTAACTCGCTTAGGGGGGAGTGGCTGAGGGGGTGTGAACTGTGAAGGTTGGTCAACATAAGAAAAGTCATAATTGTTACAAGGATTAGGCTCATAGACAAGCGGGTTCCTAGTTTGACAATCAGAACTATAATGCGGACCTCCATAGACCTCACAACTGTCGAACTGTTATGGCTGACTCGGAGAATAATATGGAGGTTGGTCAAAACCAAAATCTTGATTGTAACAAGGACCCTGATCATAGACGGGTGTGTTCCCTGTTTGACAGTCAAAGCCCGGGTGAGGGTTCCCTCCACAAAATTCACACGAGTATGTCTCGTATTGGTGTTGTGGAGGTTGGTTGAAGAAGTTGAGTGTTTCATTATAAGAATAAGGATTTGGGTCATAGACAAACTCATTTCCGTATCCTACACTGCTACAGCCCGGACAGTTTCCACCATTAAACGGACCTCCACACCACGAGCAACCAAAATGGTTATACGAAGACATGACGAAGAATTAAACGAATAAGAGGGTAAAGAAGATAAGAATTAAATGAAATAAGAGGATAAAGGAGAATATTTTTTATTTTGTATTTTTATAAAGAAAATAAAAATAAAAGAAAAATATTTAATTTGTATATATATAATGAGAAAATAAAATAGAATTGAAACACCACGTATGATTCGAACCAGCGACCTTGTGGTTAGGGTTTTAATGAAACACATGCGTCCAACTGAGCTGGAGCATTGTTTCGTATATACTACATATATAAAAACCTTTTATCCCTTTGTTTAATTGGACCAGTTCATTTGTATAAAAGGGTTCAAAAATGGACGTGTAGGGTTCAAATAAGAAAGGTTCGCGGGTCAAGTAAGGTACCGATAGACTCGTAATTTTGTGCTCTTTTCAATGGAGTGATCGTGGAATATTATCGACTTCGTTTGATCCTCGATAAACGTGAAAATGTCATCGAAAGTCATCCGAAAATTACCGTTTTTGCTTTGTTTTTAATCCTTTGTACCTGTAAGACATAAAAACACAATACAAACATATTTGCAAGATAATTACTCATATTTTAGTGTTTTAGTCCGTTTAAATGTGTTTTCCGGGGTACAAATGATGTTTGTTTAAGCACACATCAAATAGTCTACTTTGCTAGTCACACCACTTCCCGATTTTAAGGAATTTTCCTTAAGGGAGGTGGAAAGATTTGATCCTTTTTTCTCCCTGACACAGTCGGGGGGAACGAAGAGGGTGATGGAGACCCCTTCTTTTAGTTCTTATCATATGTCATCACCCCGTCCTGCTGCATACTCACCTACGGAGGTGATGTATTGCTATTACCATCCTCGCCTCACATCGGGTGATGGATTTGACCATGGACCTAAAATGAAATAACCATAGAGTCAAGCTAGAGACTCGAGAAAAAATAAGCGCTTCTCAGGAGGCAACCCATGTTATCTATATATTAGTAGTAGTAGTAGTAGTATATTAGTTTAGTAGTAGTATTAGTAGTGAATAAGTGTGGGGGAGTGCTTCTCTCCTTGTTGTTTCATTATGTGGGTGCCCGTTTTTGCTTACAGGACTCCCTATGATCGTGATGACCGTCGTGCTGGTTTTCAATCCTCCAATCATCTTCATG
>BQNB010153611.1:0-15622 GCA_026074375.1 Tanacetum coccineum
TAATTAAACACATACCAAAACCCTATAGGACTAATTTGCTATCGGAACAAGACGCTGCAACTATGGATGATATAGATCGTTTGCTTAAATACAAATTCAAGAAAATATGTGATTTTGAAAAACAAAGTGTGGAGATACAAGAAGATTTCGGTGGATCAATGATTGAATATGAATGTGATCCCAATGCACTTATGAAGCATGCATTACCTTGTGACGATGTTGTAAGTTTCTTAATCTCAGGTATGTTCATACTTAGACAATGTTAGAAGTAAACTTATGTCTATTTCATCATTTGGGTATAAGAAAAGGTTTTCTCAATCGACAATGTTTGGTATTATAATCCAGGAATAGTGAACTAACTTTTGGCATTGTGGCACGAGCTCTGTAAAGTATGTGACGTGAAAAACACAAGCCCGTTGTGTTCAACAGCTGTCAAAGACCATCTTGATGTTGTGAACGCCGTTTAGAATGCAGATGCTTCTTACATAAGGATAGTGAGGAAGAAAGGGAAAACGATACTGCATACAATGGCTAGATACGGTAAGACAACTATGGTAAAACTACTTATCGAAAGGGATTTGAGAATTGTGCTAATTAAAGATAAAAAGGGCCAGACCGCGTTTCATATGGCTGTGAAACCTGTGAAAGGGCATTCTTATGAAAGGGCAGACTACCGAGGCTGATCACTCAATTTTGAACAAGCACGACAAGAAAGGTAGCACGACCATCCATATGGCTACTAGAAAATTCCGATCACAATTATTTAATTTTCTCTTTATACATGTTAACCTACAAGAATTAAAACATATCTGAAAGTGTATAATGTTATTGTTTTCAACTTTTGATGATAATTTGGTTTGGGATATGCAAAAACGAAAAAAAAATATTACATGTCCAAATTTACTTGGTGTGTTCTACGATGTTGCAAACGGGCTGCATTTGGTCCAAATGGGTAATTTTGGTACTGAATTCCCCCAAAACACCTTTTGTCCAATTTTTTGGTCACTTTATATGTGATTGATGTGTCGAACTGATAACTTTATTCTTTGAATGAAATCATTTAGGGGTTTTAAGCATTAGAAGATCTTTTAGCAACTTTCAGCCCATTTGAAACTTTGACATGCCTTACCTGTTATACCCGTAAGGGTGACTTGGCGTTGCAATATTATACTTGATAAACAATAAACCCTAAGAGTCGCAAAAAAAAATAGATTAGTGAAATGCATTTTGGTACAAAATTGAAAATATCAATGATCCATATACGCATCTGTTTAGAGAGGATTTTTTTCCTAAACCATTTGTAGATGACCTTAAGTTGGCTTATTTGATCTGCATGTTTTCAACCACTTTCTTCCTCTAATTTCCTGACCGTGGTTCCTGTGAGATCGGTTGTCCCTATAAAGTACGAGCTTTCGATGAAAGCTTCTACTTAATAAGGATGAGTGATCTACGGGTACCGTTATTATGAAATTAGAGGAAGAACAAACATTAGTTACATTGAACAACCACCAAAATGGCGGTTCGGAGTTTCAAGCATTGACCAAATAGATGTTGTTTGGCCAGAGCTCGAAAGCGGCTACGCAAGATGGAATCGGTAAGCTTGCGGGTATTGTTGCTCTTACTTTTGGCTCATAGAGGTATTACAGATGTTAAAATTTAAAAAACCGAATAGGCGACTTAACTAACAGAATCTAATTTTTATTATGTTAGTTAATGCAACAACTTTTTTGTTCTATATAACGCTTGCTTTTTTAATTTTTTTCCATAAACTTGGTTCTGTTGGAACACTATCATACTGAGAACTTCTAAAAAAAGAATAAAAGCCAAAAAAATTAGTTATCTCGAGTGCTGTATTTCCTTATCGTTTTTAGGTTGGTTTTTAATCTTTTCTTCTGATTTGTTACTGGTCATTCTCTTTTTGCAGACCAGAAAGCTTAGAGAATAAAGTGAGCGTTTGAAGAGAAAAAACGAAGATTTAAAGAATGAAATCAATAAACTTCAAGCCGATAAGGTAAGTTTACCTCTTGATTTTACTTAGAGATTGATATTCTAATGGTCATTTATCAAATAGTAATATGTGAAATAAGGCTATGTCATGGGGTTAATAAAGAAGTAGCGTAAACATTAGGTTGAAGTTATTTGTGACTGACTTGATTCACGCGTATGCTAATTTAAATTACAAGAATCTCTTTGTTAATAGAGACTCAATAGGCTACAGACTTGGATTAGGCAACCCATTGAGCCCATCTTTTAATTGTAGTCTTGAACTTACGCAAAACTCACATATTTCCCGCTTTTATAGTCTCTAATCTGATAAACCAATCCAAACACTATGAATAAGTTAACAAGTTGCTATTATTAATAAGCATATGCCATGTAAATAAGCTTTTCTGAAACTCCTTGCTATGAACAGTAGGTATTTATCTAGTGACATAATCATGTGAATCCTATGGGTCAGATACATCACTAGCCAAAAAGGTTAGTTGTTGCAGATTAGTATGATCAGTGGAGTCTCAAATGGATAAACGAGCTAATATAGGTCGTGTTTTATTTTGGACAGAATTATGTCTGGGCTGCGCACTTCCCAAAGAATTTTTTTAGTAAACTATGATGTATAGTACTCCTTGGTAGTGAATGTAACTCATATCTTCATGTTTTTGATCGTCAGATTTTACAAGTTAAGGGCATTCATATCTGGGCCAGTAATGCATCAAGAAGGTGGAGTATGTTCCTGTCAATGTGCAGTTTTGGCTTGGTGGATAGAGAAGAAGGTGACTTAGGCTCAAACATGGTTTGTTGGATGGGAGTATAGAGGTGACAAGGTGGATTATGTGCGCAAACAGTATGAAAACTGAGCACGCCAAACCCTTGCGAGGGGTTACAAATCTTGGAAAATACAGGTTGTTTTGTATTTATTCTGTAATATAAATATCTTGATACTTTAGTACTTATACAAAACGAGTTGGTAAACCCGCGCTACGCTGCGGGACAGTTTACGGGCGCCGATTTTATGTGCCGGAAATGGATCCAGACGTGTTACGTGAAGGGGTATTTACAAACGAATGTATCCTAAGAATTGTTTTGATAGATTTTGTTATGGTTACGACAAAACTAAACTCATACAATAAGTTGCATTAGGCCACTTATTTTTACAAAGCAGAAAATGAGTTGGTTTAAATGTGACTCATTCCCCTTGTCCAGCACAAAATCAAACTGTGTCGGAATTTGGATGTAGCTTCCGTATCAAGTATCACGCATAGAACCTGCAGTCATTAAAAACAAATATGTTTCAGCGACAAAAACAAAAAAGGAATTAAGAAAATTATATAAACTTACCCTGGGCCAAAAGATAAATAATCACATGTAAATAAGCCCTTTCAGATATGCTAAGGATTTTGCGACTGTCACGTACGCCTAGATGTAGACTTTTTTCTACAGATTAGGAACACGTGAAGGTAACAAAACCCCTATCAAAGCCTAAAAAACATCCCTAGCGACCAGCCAGAAGCCAACAGTCATCTTGATGTAGTTTCATTTACCAAACGGATGTCGTTGACTTCTGACATGGATGCTAGGGATGTTCAGTAGAATGGAATATTGTGAGGAAAGACTATCGATGGGATGTGCCATTTCATAAAGGAAATCTCCGCATCTATCCAAACCAAAGTCAAATCTAAATGTACGCTTAGGATTTTGCGACTGTCACGCATGTGGGAATGCACAATAGGTTGTACAGCCGAGCACACGTGAAAGTACCAAAACCTAAGAACACTCTCGAAATCATTCCTAGCTCTGAGTAAGAAGCCTACAACGAAACGAATGTAGTTTTGCTTAACAAACGGGTGTTGTTGGCTTCTAACATAGATGCTAGGAATGTTCGATAGAGTTGAACACTTACTTTTCCTGAACTGAACTTGCAACTATAAGCTAAAAGGGTATAAATCAGTTTTATCAGGCCGTGAAACCAGACGGCTCAGTTAAAAGCGTGTCTATCATGGCTGCATATCAAAGTGGTATCTAAGCCAAGTCATAGACTTCTCATTTTCATCATCATCGTTTAGTGATACCTGTCGGCAGACTTGTAACTTGGTGCCTCATGCATGTGGGGATTGAAAAATGAATCAACCCTAGGTGACGAACCTCTGTTGTCAACAGATGGTCAGTAACCCTGATGTAGCTGAACCTGTAATGAAACAACAATCAAGGAAAAGCGCATAATGTTTTCTACATTGATTTGTGAAATTCAAATTTAATACCGAGAACATAAATCAAGCTGCTTGGGTAAAATAAGAGAATAAAGGTTAAATCAATGCTATCTGCTTATTTGATGTTTGTTGTCTGCACCGTGCCTAGTATTTTGACCTCAGATCAACAAAAAACTGAGACCAATGAGACAGTAGACATATACAAAGAACGACAAGAAATGTAAGAGGACATGGCGAAAACCAATCTGCACCAAATTGGAGTCTACGACATCCTCTTCGACTTCGTATCCTGCTTTGATATGGGACACCCTATCAGTGGTCTCGGTTTTTTGTTGATCTAAACCCGTCACCTTAACAAATGTAGAAACTCATAATCGAAGAAACAAGACAAATTTGCCGTGGGTGTAACTTTAGAAAGGTGTCGTGCCATGATGTAGACAACCTTATCTTTAGTGTAAAGAAATTGTCAACATGGAAACTAAAAAAGAGACTAAGAAGCGAATTTAGTAAGTTAATTCAGGGACAGTACACGCTGCAAGAAGCATTGATATCAATGTATATGAGGCCTCAGATGAGTTAGAAATCGCATAAAATGGATACCTTTGCCATGGCTGCAACTATGATAAGTTGCTCCGCTGAGATGCGGAGGATCTCAGGTTTATGGAACGCCCTTAGACTCATCGCTGGCGGTTAGAATCGATATCATCAGCATTTTCATCTCATAAACGACAATCGATTCTAAAATTATATAACTTTAATTTTTGACGGCATACTACCGTTTTTTTCGCACCAAACAGAATTACCATCAAACTAAGATCGAAAACCAAGCAGTAAGTAAGCATCCTCGCCAATATCCGGATAACCTCATACGATAATACAGACAACAATATTTATCCTTACATAGAGACGATGCACAACAACGTCATAGTGTGCGAAAAATTTAAGCACACAAAACGCCGAGTGCAACAAACAGATATGCATACAATGTAACAACAAAGACAATCGGCCACTGGCATCCTGAGCGTTAACTAATAACACGTAGAATCACGCATGGACGCAAGACAAAGAATACAGCTCTACGCAATGCATATCAGTGTATATACCTGATATTAGGAAAATTTTTGGCTCAATTGACAGCGTGGCATGGATTTTTATAATGGATGCATACTAAACACGTAGCCAAGTCAAGTTATAGAATGCTCATATCCAACAGTCACTCATACATCCACCTAAAATTGTTTAATAAGATCATGAAACCGTTTGGCTCAGGTGAGAGTATGATTTGAATGTCTATGACGGCTGCATACAAAACAGGTAGCCAACCCAAGTCATAGAATACTTAATTTCATCATTGCCATTTAATGATAGCAGTGTTGCACATATCCAACAATCACTTGTATATCTGCCCAAAGAAAGAGACGCGTGACCTGGATACAGAAGTTGTAGATTGCACTGCCAACGCATACTATATCTATACAAAGACTGAAAACATCCAATGAAACCTAGTATTGTTTGGCTCAGGTCAGAGCATGACTTGAATGTCTATGACGGTTGCATGCGCGCGCGCGCGCAGTAGCTGCCAAGCGCGCTGACCGCGCGTGCGCGTGCTCAATTTCATCTTCGCCATTTAATGATAGCAGTGTTACACATATCTAACAATCACTTGTACATCTGCCCAAAAAAAGAGACGCGTGACCTGGATGCGGAAGTTGTAGATTGCACTGCCAACACATACTATATCTACACAGAGACTGAAAACATCCAATGAAACCTAGTCTAGCGACAAAAATATATATGAAACAACTATTAACCCAGCTGATGCATCACCAATGAGAAACGTGTTTGCACACGAAATACATGGGTGACACACCAGCTGGCCTAAGAGATGCTTTATGAACATGTTATATTTCAACCAAACATCAAGTATGTAAGGCCACATAAGTTCGATCGCTACATTTTTTTCATGAGACCGTTAGGCACATCTACGATGGCTGCATACCAAACAGGTAGCCAAGCCAATTCATAGTTTGCTCACTTTCCTGCTTCCTTCTTAACCAAGATAAGAGAATGAAAAAAAATCAAAAACACCAACAACGAATGTGTATAAACCCCTAATCATCCTCAAATGTGGATTATAACTGACAATCATGCAAGATAACGCGATTGTTAGTGGCAATTCCATTGGTAGTGGAAAATTAATGCAGTGGGTCCGGAAAGAATCAGACTGGGCAAAGAAAAAAACGGAGCCGGTAAGATATATCCATTTTAAGAAAGAAAGAAAGTGATAGAAAAAAGAGACGGGTCGGGGTATGGTTAGGTAAAAAAACTTTGAGATGGGTGGGTCGGGTGCCAGCATTTAATGCAACCCAGTGGGCTGATCCGGCGTCAAAACGTCAGGTGTGTGGACAAAGTGTTATCAAATATTCTTCGCACAGCAAACAAATGAAATAATCATTACGTAATTAACCTTTGTTGTATTTTCCTGACATAGGATTTTTGGGTGAAGGTGTATCACGACTGCGTACCAAACAGGTAGCCTAGCCAACCAACACACCGCTCCTACTTATCACAAAACCTTTTGAGACCATATTCATACTGAATTGCTGTTTCATGTATCTGCAAACTCTCTGTAACCATAAGAAATAGGTAACCATCAAAGAAAGCCTACATCAAACGCGATTTAACTAACTAAAGGCTTAGACAGGTTATAAATCAGAAAGATGGATGCATCCGGCATGGCTATAGACCTAACAGTTTGCTCTGCCAAGATACATATGATTACATCCATAATGTAACCTGTTTAAATTCATCATCGCCGTTGACAATAGATATCAACCGTATGTATACGTAACAAATTTAGAAACCCTCAAGTATCATAAACATAACATAGGAGTTTAAGATGAAGGTGTACCATGGCTACGTACCAAACAGGTAGCCTAGCCAAGCAACACACCACTCCTACTTATCACAAAACCTTCTAAGACCATATTCATACCGAGTTACTGTTTCATGTATCTGCAAACTCTCTGTAACCATAAGAAATAGGTAACCATCAAAGAAAGCCTATGTCAAAAGCGACTGAACTAACTAAAGGCTGAGACAAGTTATAAATTGGAAAGCTAGATGCATCCGCCATGGCTACAGACTTAACAGTTTTCCCCGCCAAGATACGAATGATCACAGCCCCACTGTAACCTGTTTAAATTCCTCATCTTCGTTGACAGTCGATATGAACAGTATGTATACACAACTTATTCAGAAACCCTCCAACATCATAAACAAAGAACATTTCATCAAACTTCGCGCACAAAACCGTAAACCAGAATAGTTAGGAAGGACAGGGTAATGGAAGATGCAAAGCCAGGTGATTCAACAAATAAGCCCTAACAATCAGTTTTACATGCAAAAAACCTAACAATCACCAAAAACACACTCGTGGAGGTTTTTGAGGCGAGTCACTTCCGCACACTACCATCCTTCCACTTTATCACACCCAAAACAACCACGTTACATATGATCATAATAGCTAACAAAAGCCTCACACTCTACCATCCTTCCACTTTATCACACCCAAAACAACAACGTTGCATATCACTATAACAACCAAGAAAAAGAGGCAAAGCCAGGTGATTCAAGAAATAAGCCCACACCCAAAACAACCATGTTGCATATGATTATAACAGCTAACAGAAAGAGGGAAACCTAGGTGATTTAAGAAATAAGCCCCAAACACAAAAACCTCCACAATCACCAACAAAAGGAACCACAAACCCCAACCCAGGTAACCCTAACCCTAATTAATAGAATAGATCGACAAAAACTTAATGCGAAATAAAAAACTTACTAACCCCACTGATAAAAGAAACATTGTAGGTACTCATCACTGCATATCAGTCAAAAAAATGAACCTCAACAACCGTGACAACCCAACAAACCATTGAAGAACAAAACCCCATCATCCCATATCATTCCAAAAGTGAACCTCAACAACCGTCATAACCCAACAACAACAAAATTACAAACGATCGGTTAGAAACAGAGAGACAGAGAAATGATTGATTGGAGACACGATCGAAGCTCCATCTTATTTATTTTATGTGTGTTTTTCGTTAACATCTAAGACAAATAGAGAAAGAGACACGTATGACATACATGTATCAAAACCATCAAAACCACAGTTGGGTTATACCGGGTGGGTGAAAAAACATTGGGTTGGGTGAGAGCATTTAATGCAACCCGATGGGTTAACCCAGCGTATACGGGTGGGGCGCCCACTAATTGTTAATTTGAGTAATTTACTAAGAATGTAGCTTACTTCCTTTACCACTACTTTTAGTATGCACATTTTAACTTATGTGATTCATTTATGTTTACAACATGGGTTTAATGCTATGTTTCCAAATACCCAAAAAGATATAGAAACTAATACCACCACATCTTAGGATTTTTAATTCTATGATGAACTTATATTCATGTTTTAGGATTCTTACAAACACAAACACATCTGATAAGCAATGCATTAATGATAAACTCTTCGCGGCGAAGCGCGAGTTTTCAAATCTTTTTAATATACATAAAAAACCTATTAAAAATTTATTCAACTATATAAAATATTTTTTAAGCTTGAAGTAATTTTTTCTGCAAAAAATATATATAATTAATATTTAAGAAAAATTTATATAAATGATGTAATTCGGGTCAAAATACCAAACCAAATTCAAGTTCAGTTTCAATTCGGTTCGATCTGGTTCGGTTCCGTTTTCCATTTTATCAAAAAAAAATTATCAAAATTAGTCAAACTTAATAACCCGATAATTGAACCAATGAACACCCCTACTTAAGCTACTGTATTTTATTCAAGTAAGTTAGGCTTGTGTGTTTAATTTTAGTTAAAATATGTATAGATACGTAGACTTGTATGTCTTATTGAAAATAAACTGAATTTGTTTGTTTACTAAATAAGTGCTTGAACAATATAATTATGTGAATATTTGTATAACTTAATTAGAAAAACATCACCCTTTTAACATTTTCTATTTTGTCATGCTTTGTAAACAAGTTAATAACGAGTTTGGTTTAATAGTGATTATATAAAAATCAAAAATTAAATAAGACAATATTAGCTATCCAATTTTTAATAAAATGAAAAAACTTACTTACATCATATTTTTAATTAAAAAAATATATTTACAAACCATTAATCGTTGATTAAAACTAATTATATCATCATGTGAAACATTAAATCATCTTTCATTAGAGGGCTTTTTTATATACTTTCGACGAACTCTTTCTCCCGAGTTTTTTAAGTGTTGAAATTTACACTACTACAAAAAAGGCCTTTTAGACCGGTTGAAAAAGGCTTTTGAACCGGTTACACAGGGGGTCTAAATGGGGAGGAGGTCCAAAAGATATTTATTTTAAAGACCGGTTTGTGCATCGGCCTAAAAGAGTTTTATTTAGACCGGTTCTATCATTATAACCGGTCTATATATTCTTTTTGTAGAAAAAAAATCTGGCCTGTTTGGGATTTTAATTTGTTAAGATGCTTATGGAGGGAATGAGATTGTTCTGTATTGCATATTGAAACTGCTGATTTATTTATTAATTGGTGGTTTGGAGTTGCATATTGCAACTGCTTATAAAAGCCCTTTATAAGTCGTTGCGATAAACAATCACAAATAGCCACTTAATAAAAAAACAAACTCAATAGGCAATCCTAAACGGTCTTATTCCCTCTATAAGCTGTTTAACAAAGCAATCCCAAACAGTCCCTTTAAGCTCAGTTTCAATAAACAATCCCAAAACATTCATTAACAAGTAGTTTCAGTAACCAATCTCAAATATCCATTATAAGCAGTTTCAAATGAAATTTTGCCTATATGCGGCTTCAAACATCCCCTAATTAACTTGATTGTGTGCGTAAACCTCAATACTTAATCATATTACAAAGTCATAAACATAAAGATCTTAACTCGAGTGGTAACATTCTTCATATTCTTCTTGTTAGCTAGTCGTGCAATTTATTACACAACACACGTTTACAGCGAACAAAAACAATGGAGCTTATATTCCTATTTAAAGTTTGTAGGCAAGATGTCAAAATATTGCTATAACAAAATCGTAGTCTTACCTTTCGTGTTTCTTGACATAATGAGGATACTCCCTTCGAACAATTATGGTCCACGCCATCTTGGCACCATGTCAAGTACCAGACAGACCTTGATGTATGTACAAGACATTTTGTATAGCTGGTACCTTGATGTATGTTTCGCCAAAACTAGATACTGGATAAAAGAGGAAACTCACTCTGCACCAATATAAAGATGATAACGGTTAGCTTGCAAAATCATCTTAAAAGCAAATGTTGAACTCAACTAAATAAGTTCAGAACAAGTAGCTGTAAACAACAAATTAGAATAGAGCAAGCCTACCATATCAAAATTGTGTTGTTCTGGGTAACCTATGAGAAATGGAGCTAGCTACACATCAACCTACAAACTTCAAAAAATGCATTAGATATTCTAGTCATATGATTTTTTTATTAATCAAGTCTAGATAGAAAAAAAGAAGGAAAGAAATACTAACCAATAAATCATGTCTTCACGAGTTAATGGACACTTTATCTCAATGTAAGCTCCAAAATCAACACCTCATAATGAATTGAGACACCTCCACCAAAGAGGATCACCTCCTCAATGCTAGTGTCATACTGTCATCAATCTTTGTGATGTATGAATTCAGTTCAGTTTGTTTAATGGCGTAAAAATGCAAACGTTAGCTTAGACACCAATACAAACAACACCAATAAACTCCTAAAAGGATAATCTAGTTTAATAACCTAATGTTCCCCAATACGTAAGCTAGTTCCTTATTCAATGTGCTTTCGCGAATGAACTGCGACTTCAGGAAATATTGGTGAAAAGTTTTGACACTCTAATTGGACATATCAGCCACTTAACCAAGATAAGGGCCTTTAGACCATACAAAAACAAATTTGCCTCAAATGTGAACTTCACTATGTAGTTATTGGCACAATAGAGCAAGATATAAGCCTAAAAACAATTCAAAACATGGAATAAAAAAAGCAACCATAAAATAAACATATACAAACCTATAGTAACATGTAGATCAGAAGCAATTTTACTAAAATCAATCCCTAAGTTTGAATTGCTATAAAAACCCTGGTTTCACTATTTATTAAAACTTTGATGGTTGGATATGAAATTAAAGCCCTAAACTCGATTGTGAAGTAAAAATGACATAAAAGTATATAGACAGAGCTTGAAACAACCTGTAAGACTAGTGGGTTTGGTGGCCCCCTTGTTGTGGATATGAAATCAAACCTAATTTCCAGACACTAAATAAACAACGGTCAATAACTTTAAGTTAAATGACTAGTGGGTTTGGTGGCCGGTGTGGTGGTGACGACGGTTGAAGCGAAGAGGAAGACGAAGGTGGTTTGATCTATGACCGATGGTAGATGATGACAGAGGGTGGATTTAACTTTTTGAGTGGAAAGTGAAATATTGATAGCTAAAGAAACGTATTAAATCCCAGACTAAAATTAGACCGGTGATAATTATGCCTTTTGGACCGGTTATAAAATGCATATATTGGGCCGGTGGTGTATAATTATACACCAGTCTTTATTTGTTTTGGAGATATAGACCGGTCATATTCATAGTCACGGGTCTAAAAAAGTTTGAGTAGGTGCAAAATGTTATATAAGCAAGTCTAAAATGCATATATTGCGCTTTTACTGGAAGGTCTATATGAGCAAGTCTAAAAGCCACTTTTTGTAGTAGTGTTACATTATGAAACGCACATCTGATTTGTAAAATTATAAATTTCACATGTGATTTTGATTTAAAATTTAAAAATCGCAACAAAAATCAAAATTGATATTATATCCTCTAATAGATAATACCAAAAAAATATAAGAAATAAAAACTTTTTCAAACCTATATTGAAGTGTCTCGTGTACTGAATGATAAAAAAATCTCGTCACGATGTTGTATTTTTTTGTTGCTTACCGATTCCGTTTGTAAGATATTTATTAGCTAGAAAAGAAGGTGGGAGTGTTTTTTTAATGATATAAAAATGAATGGTTAAGATTTGTTCATCTTAAATTTGTATTTTTGTTTATCTTACTTGAACTCACACCATAAAAAAGAAACCGACATCGACTTAACAAATTAAGAAATTTCATGAATTAAAACAAGAAGATCTAAATCAAACGACACTTTTTTATATAACAACAATGGATTTCAAGCTATTAGCATAACAAAGTTGATGTCAGGTAAAATACAATAAACAAGCGAGTGACAAAACAATCAAGAGCACAAAGATTAGACTTGGTTCTGATTACAAGTTGATTGGCCTATGTCCACAAGCATGTAGGATCTCTTATTTGTTATAAACGAAAGTGAAGAGTGTTACTTACATGAAACGTTAGCTAGAATATTTGTTACCTCGAAATCGATTGAGTTAAATATGAACTCATATTCTTGAGGCTTCTAGCTTAGTGGTATATAATTGTCTTTGTCAAAAAAGAGATTATGGGTTTATAGGCAATTTTGAGAAACATTATAACATATGCGATATATGTGTACAAAAATTTGTCGTTCTAAAAAAAAGAAAAGAAAGAGAATAAAAACTCATATTTCTAATTAGGAGGCAACGAATTTGGGCCCAAGAATATATGTAATGGTGCGTGGTAGACCGCCGGGTTGTGGCACCCCCACGCTAACCCCATTACACTCCTCTTCAACCACGCCCCATATATTGTATTGGTAAGGACTTGCACCTTTTTATTAGTTTTTTTGTATGTTTGTAGGGTATGTTTATATAAGTTGAGTTATTTATATGTGTTCTGTTTGATGGTGTCCACTGCACATGTTTGATGATAAGTTTGGTGGTATGTTGAATGATAATGTACCTGGAAGGATTATGTACAACCAAACAATAGTTTTTCACAACTGGACTTCACATAAATGTCGAAGAGTCACACCAGTGCACACTAAATAGAACACGCAAGTGAAAATGATAAACGAGTTACGAAATGAAATGAAGATAAATAGGAAATAAAAATACGATAGTTTTTTCCGATGGAAATAAAACGATACATATATTTTCATTTAAGAGGTTAAACGGTAATTACCCAAAGTATAATATTCATTCGGGACAAATATTAAAGGGTAATTAATGACAAAAGACAAAATACAAACCTAAAATGTATGTTAGTCATTCGAATCCCTAAAGGGGGGGGGGTAGTTTGACTTATGTCAAATTAGGATAACTTAAAAGCAAGTTGAATCCTACTAGAACCTTCCTTGGTACCCTATATATACCAAGAGAATTCTAGGGATTCATTCACTTCACCATAACCCTAAATTGGGTCAAAAATCCTCTCACCATCTCTTCCATAAACCGGTCAACTTAGGGTTTTATCCCTAAGTCGACTAATTGATTTTCCTAGCGACTTGTCGATTTTCCTGGCGACTTACTCGCTTTCATGCTCGCCTAACTTGCATAGGTTTGTAGACCTAGTTCTACATGTGCAATACCGGTGGATATGTGACGCAACACCCAAGGCAATGGATCGACCCTAAACCCCTAAGGGACAATCGGCTGAAGATGGCATCAAGAAGAGAAGGTGATTTCGTGCATGCAGCTTGTTGTAGAAAAGAGTTGGAGCTTATGCATTGCATGACAAAGGTAAGTAACTCTATAAACACCCTTCATACGTGTTAGGTTTAGTTTATATCACTGATTATGAAGATCTTGATATTAAGGATTTATATGCATGGACTTTACTTGCTTATTTTTCGATGTGCATGTTTTATAGTCCATGCGGGTGACCACCAAAACCGTACAGTGGTATCAGAGCCACCCTAATCATATATAACCCATCTAGGGTTCTTATAATTGCCTTTCTTGTCATAAAAATCAAATCTTAATCTTGTTTATGATGGCGTTTGTTTGATTTATGTGATTTAAGGTTTTTAGGGTTTTTGTGATTTGAATAGAAACTAGGGTTTAATCACCCTTGTAATTAATTAAGGATTTGTACTGTTTTATCAATGATCAGAATACTTGGTTTTTACAACCTTTGAGGGTTAGGTTTATACTGTTATATTCTTTCGTGATAAAACGTATAAATCCGTAATTGGTGTTGTCATTAAAACTACAAAAACTAGGTTCTTGTAATCAATTAGGGTTAACTATTTTAATCATATATGTTCGAAACACAAAAAGTGTCGGTCACTTCCAAGTTGTAATAATCTTAGCTCGTAGTTTATGTAATGATTAGATTAGTAATCTAGTCCGGCCCAAGACCCATGGGAAGCCCATCATAGCCCATGGGCCGGCCTTTAGGACATATATATACACCTCTCCATGCCTTGGAGAGGTGGTTGTTGGTTGTTTCAATTCTTCCACATTTTCCACATAGTAATAACATCATCCATTCCATAAACTTTCTCTCACTAAACATCACAACCCACATCTCTCTCTTGTTCTTGGTTTAGATCATAAGATTACATGTTTCTTCAATAAGTATAACGATAAGGTTAAAGAAGCATTAAAACACATGTTTTATATCATTCCTACTTTATTTATGCATTAATAATATCCATTTTTTTATCACTTGTATCTCTTTTTTATTTACAAGAACAATGCAAATAAATATATTCACTTAATTTACGGCGAGAAGGAAAGTCGGGTGAGAGGGAAAGTGAGGCGAAAGACTCGTTTTAAGGTGCGTCTGACGAGAGGGAGAGGCAAGGCACGTGAATGGTCTGAAAGTGCCCTTGTTTGTTTTTGTAAACAATGACATGAAGGTTCATTCTCGTAAATATACTTGTGTTATAGTTCACTTTCATAATTTGTGTATAAAAAAAAAACCGGCGTCTATTTTTTCTCCTTTTTCACTTGTTTTATTTTTTTAATTTTTAATTTTTTGTCTCCGTGTTTCGAAATGTTTTTACACTCGTGTGTAGTATTTATTGGAAGTTATCTTAATGGTGTTTCAATACACTTTATTTGTTCCAAGTTCTAACTATATGAAAATGGATATAGAGCATTTTTACGGGGATGTGGAGTCTATCTACATAAACTTTCATTGGAGCATCAACTATTCAAGTTTATATATAACAAGCAAAAGTACCCGTGCGTTGCTGCGGGGCGGGTTGTTTTTTATTGGTGTGCTTAGGCATAAGAACCCGCGTGTTGTGGCGGGGCTAATTTTTTTTACTTAGGGTAGGCGGTTTTTTTTCGTGCCGTTTATTTTAAAGTTATTAAGTACGCACGTTGCTGCAGAGTGTTATTTTTATTTTATTTTTTACTAGATTCAAGGCCAGCCCGTTGGGCGGCGAGTTTTAAGGTATTATTAGAAAAAACATTAGCATTTTAATACT
>BQNB010153612.1:0-15622 GCA_026074375.1 Tanacetum coccineum
CTTAAGAAGTTGTCTTAGCTTCCCCCAAAACCATCAATCCTTTCTTGAGTAGATTCAAAACTTTCTTGCAAGCCACATCAAGCAATCTTGATGTATAAAGCCCAAATATCTAAAGTACACAACCAATTTGAAACCGTAACACCAAAGTCAATTAAGTCTCGGATGTCTGTATTTCTCCTTACACGATAGTGATGATATAAATTGTAACACCAAAGTCAATTAAGTCCCGAATGTCATAATTATCCCCTCAAAGTAGTCGAAATGATAACACCTAAGTCAACTAAGTCTCAAATGTACTCATTTCTTTCTGCATAATACTGACTAACTTAAGGAATCATCATACTTATCAAACCTATTTGTACCTCTTTTGTCAACTAATTCTACTCTCTTTTAAAAAATAAGCTTAGTGATTAACCGTTTGAGGAAGCATTTATTGAATCAGTAACCAATCTTCTCACGCTTAGAATAAATCTTCTTACAAGACTTCCTCCTAGTATCTTAAATGATGCATACTTGAAATCACAAGATTATTTGTTTAGCTAAAGAGGATTTGAAAAAGACGGTGTGTGTGAAGTAACATGATGTTCCTACGGCCGCATACATGGACGATGGTTTAAGTATGATTGCATCGACACTAGGTACTCACATGCTTCTGGACTTATACACAAGTAGAATGTGTAAGGAATCATGAGGTAGAAACAGCTATGCTTAGGCTTATCTAGTTCCTATCCCGCCTTGTTGGTTTGATACCAGTCAGAATCAGCAAAACATAGTACGCAAATATACTAGAGATCGTGTTTGAAGAATTGATAAGCTTAAATCTATCCCGTGAGAATCAACTGAGTCTTAAATTGCAAATAAGTCCCTAAAGTTTGAAATAAATGACATCTAAAGCTCTTATAGTTAATATAAATTAACACCCCTTGAAATTGTGATCCGTCATTATAAAACTTTATCCGTTTATTCCGTGACTTATTTTGAAAGACCGTTTTAAAAAGAATATTGTAGCCACATTCTCTTTCTCCCCCTCAAATGATGACCTGTTTTCTATTTAAAGAGCTGTTGTCATTGTTTGAGTGGTCAAATTGTCTTTGAAAATCTTTTTGTGATTACTAAAAACACTGATTCATTGGGAAGACAACTTTTTACCAATAAAAATAAGATTTCTCTTATTTTGACACATAAGCACATTGACACGTACACTTATGGAATATAGGAAGCACGGGTTGTGATGCAAAGTAATCACAAGCATTTGCATGATCATGAAGTAGACCATGCCCAAGAATAAATTCCCGTTATGAGGTCAAGTTTTCTTTTTGAAATACTTGCATTTAAGATGATGACCGGGTTGCTATCTGAAATAATATCAAGCCATTTTGGAATGTTTTGAAAACATTTGAAACTTCTGCTCGAACTTCATTTACAGCCTCATATCATTATTAAATGACATTTCTAAGACCGTAAATGTTATCGATTTTCAGAAGACATGCCATTATTACTTCTTTTTATATTTTTCTCATTTTTTAATTTTTTTTCTTTGGTTTTAAAGATTTTATATTTTTGTATTTTGTTTTTATAAATGATTTATGAAAATAAATAAATAAATAAATAATCTTTTTGGTTTTTCTGGTTTTTAATATATATTCATTTATATACAGGGATATTTGAATGGGGGGAGGTACCAAACAAGTTCTTCTGCTGGGGTCATCTCCCTATTGTTTATTTTATGAGTCCCGGCGTAAAACTTCGCATTCCCAGCTTGTTGATAAGAAATTCAATTCTTTCTCTGCCAAGGGCTTTAGTGAAGATGTTCTCTAACTGATACTCCGTATTGACAAAGTAAAGCTCTACTACTCCGTTCTCAACTTGCTCTTTTATGAAGTGGAATCTGATGTCAATATGTTTTGATCGAGAATGTTGAAACATTGTTGCAGAAAAAGCAATAATCTAATAACGCTTTGTTATCACAAAGTACATTGGAATTTTACTGAATCCAATGCCATAGTTAGTAAGCTGTGATCTCATCCAAAAGAATTGAGCACAACATCCAGACAAGGCTATATATTTAGCTTTCGTACTAGATATCGTAGCCTTTTCTGCCTTTTTGATGACCAGCTAACAAGTCTGTCTCCCAATAATTACATACATCCAAATGTACTTCGTCTAGTATCTTGGCAACCCGCATGATCAGGCATCTGCATGCAACTAAGGAGGACGGTTAGAGAGCAATAGAAAAATCCTTTTGGAGACCAGATCTCCCTATTAACAGTTCCTCTAGGTATAAAAATGATTCTTTTTTATAGCATATAAGTACTTTTCGAAAGGCATTTGCCGTGATACCATGGGGCACACATACATACATCAAATGTAAGGTCTGGTCTACTGGCTGTGAAATACATAATGGTGCCCACCATTCTACGATCCTGTGTAGGGTCAACGGCTTTCCCTTGTGTATCTTCATCCAGTTTGGATTTCTTCACCATGGGAGTATCTACGGGTTCACAAGATTCCATACCATATTTTTTCAAAGATTCTAGATCATATTTAGACTGGTTTATAAAGATGCCTTTGGGACTTTGTGAAATCTGTAGTCCTAGAAAAATGATATTTTGACCCAATCTAACGACATCGTAAAATTTTAAACACATTATTTTTGAAATTGGTCACGATAGTTCAGGTGAGTAACCGCAGAAGATTAATCATCAACATAGATTGTGACCAGGAGAATAAGTTGTGCCCTTATCTTCTGATGAAGAATGTGGGATCCCACGTTCCTTTAGAGAATTCCTAAGAGAGTAGAAACTTTGACAATAAATCGTACCACGCGCGTGGAGCTTGTTTCAACCCATAGAGAGCCTTCTTAAGCTTGTATACATGATTCGGATTGTCTTGATCCACAACCCCGTCCGGTTGGCTGACATAAACTTTTTCGCACAGAATGCCGTTCAAGAATGTCGTCTTAACATCCATTTGGTAGACGATCATATTTCAAGTTAGGCAGCATATGCGAGGATAAATATTTAATAAAGCATCAAGTCTAGCCACTGGAGCAAAACATTCCTCAAAATTAATTCCCTCTTCTTGACGGTAACCACGAGCAACCAAACAAGCCTTGTTCTTTAGAATTCCTCCTAATTCATCAAGTTTCACCTTGTAGATCCATTTCAAAGTAATAGCCATCACTTTATCTGGACGAGGAACGAGTTCCCAGACTTCAAGACGTTTAAATTCATTCAGCTCCTCTTGCATTGCTTTAATCCAACATGCTTGAGTTAATGCATCTTTATACTTCTTTTGGTTCCAACTGATGTGAAGAAGAGGCATCCATAGTAAACAAAATAAGTCTTTCCATGGAGTTGGAGTTCATGTGGAAACAGGTTCTTTTAGTCACCGATGATATTGGCTAAAGGATTAACCCTTTGGTCTATTTGGTAATGTGTTTCTAGGTTATGGCGAAGGCAGTGTGACACAATGTGGGAAATAACGTACCAATATTTAGAAGAAGAGGCTTCAGAATTGATTTTCTAGTAAATTGAGGAAAAGCAAAATAGTGATTGTTTTTCATGTGTTAACATCAAGTCATGGATTATTTCCTTCTTCAACATCTTTAAGAAATGACGGGGGAGGGGGGGGGTGGGGGGGGGGGGGGGGGGGGGGGGGGGTGGGGGGGGGGGGGGGGGTGGGGGGGGGGGGGTGTGGTTTGTTGGTGGGGGGGGGGGGTGATTTATTTGTTGGTTTGGGAGAGTAGGTTGGTGTAGGGAAGTTAATTAAAGATATGAGTTTGCAAAAGGGATGTTGCGTCTTATAGTTAGATTTGCATCTAAAGCTTTGACTTCAGGCGGTCAACAACTGTTCTGCGCACCAGATGTGTCTATGCATCGTTGCACCCAAATTGTTAGGAGGAAGGTTAATCGTGATACAGGGCGTTTCTGGAGCTACTACATCAGCAATAAGAGCAATGAATTTAGGGGCTGGGTGATCAACACTTGATGGAGGGTTGAGTAATTCATCAAATAGTGGTTGAAACAAAATATCCCAATCGGTTCTTGAAGGTGGTACAAATGGTGTTAAAGGAGGACGGCTTGGCACGAGTCCTGAACTGATTGTTGCAGGAGTTATTTCATGAAATGCGGGTCATGAACTGTTGTGTTCAGAAGCTATTGCTGTCAGCTCATCAAATCTACTGAACGTTGTTTTTCGATGATTGCGTCTGTGTACCTTCGTGTGTAAATTCAAAATTCTTTCTTTGTGGGTGCGTAGCCAATGAAAATACCAATATCAGCTTTCGGTTGTAACTTGCCTAAGTTCTCGCTATAGTTAGTTAGATAACAAAGTGCACCAAATACGTAAAAAAATGATAAGTTGGGAAGTTTGTCATGTAAAAGCTCATATGGTGTTTTGCCATGACGAAGACTTAATGAATTGAACGATTTTGGGAAAACATGCAGTAGCAACTACTTCAGCCTACAAACTAACGGAGCTTTGCAAAAATTAAATCAGATTGGTGCGTGCACTTCAATTAGCGTACGATTACCTCTTTCAACGACACCATTTTGCTATGGAGAGCGAGCAACAGATGTTTCATGAGAGATGCCAACCTTCTCATAATATTCACGCAAAGTCTGATTAACAAACTCAGTTCCATTATCCATTCTGATTCGTCGGACACGTGCTTTAAGCCGCAATTGGATCATCTTGAGAAACTTGATAATGAAATCTGCAACTTCATCTTTTGACCTTAAGCACTTTACCCATGTAAATCGAGAGTAATCATCGACAATGACGAGGATGTAATTCTTTCCATTACACTATGCGACACGCATTGGACAACACAATATCCATGTGCAAAAGATAGAGTTTTTCTTGGTTGGTGTCTTCATATTTATGTTTGTGGGGTTTCTTCTTGCTTTTGCCCATTGCACCTGCAGAAAACAGATGGTCCTTTTCAAATTTTAGCTTAGGGAGGACCGACGAACAAGACCGTTTCAGCTAATGGATTGATGCCCCAAGTTAAGGGAGAAGATGTCGGTGTCCAAGAGCCAGTGACTAGTCTTTGTAGGCTTTGACAAAACATATTGGGGAGGACGCCATCATATCTCCAAAAGACAAAGTATACATATTGTTGCCTCGAGATCTAGTCAATAGATCAACACCTTCTAGATTACGAATGAAGCAAATGTGTTGACGAAAAGCAACTTCAAGGTTTGAATCACAGAATTTTCCAATGGAGAATAAGTTGTGTCCAAGTCCTTCTACATAGTAAACCCTTGTAGATCATTTTACATTCCCAATCAGATAATCACATATCCCAATATCTTGCACGTGATCATTTCTGATTTAGAAATGTACCTAAAAATTTATTAACGAAATTGGTGAACTGAGAGCGATCTCCGGCCATATGCTTGAAGCAGTCGGAGTCCAAATACCAGAGAATAATTTAGACAACCTGCATTCATCAAGAGAGGAAGATGGAACATCAAAAACTATGGATCCCCAAGATTTACTAGGTTCCTTTTTGTTAGCAGATATAGATTTAATAATCTTAGGTTTGCTAAGAGGAACATTAGTTATAGATTTCCTAGGTTTCCTTGAGTAGACCAATGTTACTACAGGCTTAGGTGTATCAATTTCTAAACCAGTTGGTTTCCTAAGGGACACTTCAGCAGTTGTGGAATTCCTAGTTAAAGGGCACGCATTTCCTACTATAATGAAGGTCCGACCAGTAGGTCTCCAAGTGTATCCAATATTTGTGAACACCTTTCCTGTTGGTTTCCAAACTTTTCTCTTTGAACTTTTCTTAACAGATTTAGATTTAACACGAGCATTCACATCATTGATAAAATCAAGAACACACAAATCATGAATATCAAAAAGCATGCAACCATTACACTTAACACATAAAAGTTCAGAATTCGCATTAAGCTTGGAATGCTGCACATTTTCATTTCCTTTAGGTTCAACAAAATAATTCTTATTTTTCAAACTATATTTAACAGTCATAGGGCAGGCTTCTACTTTATTCTTCTAAGTACTACTTGGTGCTTAAACTTATCTTTCTTTGTATTGCCTGAAGGCTGTGATCCGCTAGCACTAGTAGACGGTTTTACTCCTGTAGAAGACAACATAGGTTTGTTAGAAACTAGGTTTGATGAAGAAGGTGTTTTTATGTTTGTGTTTCCTAAGGATGTGACGGGCTAAGTGAATCTAACTCTTTTGTCCTTGTTCTTTGGAGTCACAGCCACTAATTTGTCACTTGAAATGTTGATGCTATGGCAGGTTTGTCCGATTATTATAAGCAACTCCTGAATTCATTTGGTATACTTACAAGCAGAGTCTAAGGGATTATTTAGAGGATTTTGTGATTTTCCTTGTTCAACTACTTCCCTAAGAATCGTAGCTTGTTCCTGAGTGTGCTTAAGGTAATAAGAATGAGTTGTCCTATTATTCAACAATTTAGGGGCTATAGGTTCCACATCAACTTTAAGCATTTCTGGAGCAACATGGTGTTTGGTAACAATATTATCAGCTAAATCTTTTCCTTTAAGTTTTCTTAATTCATTCTTGAGAGTTGTAATGACCAAATCCTTTTCCTGAAGACTTACATTTAAATCAGAGATTTCTACAGACTTTTGATTGACTTGACTAACTAAAGCATCACATTGTTCTTTTGATCGAGTACGTGTTGGTTTGAACGAGTCATAAAGTTGCTTATAGGTGTGTTTTAAATTTTCATTCTCAGCAATAAGCTTTGACACCCTATGATCCAATTCAATATTTATCGTTTTAGTCTCTTCTATATCCTTTTTGACCTTATCCTCATTCATATTTCCACTTAACGATTTAATTTTCTCTTTCAACTTTCTTATGACCGTGTCTTTCTCTTACGACTGAGCTTTTAATTCATTTAATTCAAAATATTGATCAAAATTTGGAGCACTTTGATTTGAAACAGAATTGTCCCTTTGAAAAATTTCCTGATTAAGCTGAGTATCAACTTCTAAAGAAATGCAATGTTTTTTAAGAGTGGTATAACTTCTGAACAATTTATCATAAGTCTCTTTTTCAATGAAATCCTTTTTGTTGAGAAGCTCAGTCTTAAGTTTGAGACACTTTTGACATTCATGCACATTCACAGAAGCATTATCCATAGTAGAATTCAAAATTATGTTCACTATATCTTTGTTGATGACTTGTTCCAAGAGTCGTTCGTTTTCATTTAAAACTTGATTCATTTTAACTTTAAACGTTTTTTACTCTAAACGATGTTGTTCCACAGCCTGTTCCATTTGATGAAAGACATTTTGGACTTTAGAAAGTTCATCAATTAAATATTGATCAAATGTATTGAATAAGTCCTTCAGTGCTTTTACAAATGGAATTATTTCATCCCTAAAACAAGCTTTTGTATGTTCAAACCCCCACGAGCCCTCAGTGATGGCTGTGGCAGTGGTTCTTTCTTTGACAACCACGTCAAAACCAGCAAGATGGTGTTTAAGTTTCTTCAAACTCATATTTACCATGCTGACTTTAGGAAGTTCTTTCGGAACCTCAACTTTGGTGGGTCTACAAGAAGGATTAGGATCTGAAGAATTCATAGAATTCTAAGACCAAAAGGCTTGTTCAGCAGATAATTCAGCTTGTGGAATAAATTGTTTTTCAAAATCTTGAGAAAGTTGGTTGAGAACAGCATAAAACAACTGTGTGTAATAACTTTCTTTTTCTAAAACCATGGATCCTGTTGTTTTATAAAAGCATTTTAGAACTGACTCTCTTCAGCAAGCATTAGGGTCTCTTCGGAGTCAGGAATCACAATAACACTAGTGTTCTTAATGACATTACCATCATAAAGCTTTGGTTCCAACTGCTGAGCTTTCTTCAGATAAAAAGGATTTTGAAAAGCTAGAGCTTGTTTAGTGGTATGATCATAGAAAAACTATGGTTTCGTCAACATATGAACAGTTTGTGCTGATTGATCTCTTTTATAAACAATATTATCTAGCTGTTTGGTCTTCTTTTCTAAAGCAATTTCTCTATCAATATTTCTAGATTCTTCTTTCTTAAAATTATTTTTGAGAAGAGTAACTGTGTTAGCCTTGAATAAATTAAGTCCAACAAGAATGTTATCGGTCTTAGAAAGTCAAACTAGGTCTTGTATTGCAATAGGCTAGTCGGGTTCAACGGGCTTGGATTGTGATCTAATATTGTCCGTGTTTCGGGCTCAAAGCCCAAGTTATGCCAAGCCCGGCCCAAGATTACAAGCCCATACGCCACCTAGCAAGGCATGGGTATAAAATCCCTTCACCACACTTGGTGAAGGGTGTTGGTTGCATTTGTTTCATTTTGTAACTCACTACTCTTTTCACTAATCTAATATTCCTTTCTTGTTTTCTCTCTCTACTTTCTCTCTCTAAGTTTTCTTCTTATTTTCTAGCATATTGGTAAAGATTATTGTTGTGTAATGGATTAAATAAGTGAGATAACATGTGGTACCAGAGCTAAAGGGGTGTTAAGTGTTTGTTTTGTGTGAAATTCGTGTGGTTTGTTGGTTATTTTTTTTGGTTCAAAAAATAGCAAGAAAAAATCAAAGTTCGATCTTTGTTTGTGGTTAAAGGTGTTAAAGATTTGTACTTTCGGGCTTAGAACTATCCCTTGCATCATTACTAGGTGATTTTAACATCATTTCGTAGCTTTCAAGAAAGTTTGGTGATTTTTTCTTGGCTGCGTTTTGACTAACTGAAGGGGTGTTCTTGATTGCGTTTTGCTTCATTCGTTGCGTATGTTGCCTCAAGGACACTTGCGTTTTGCTTTCATTCATTGCATTTTGCCTCAAGACACTGCGTTTTGCTTCATTCGTTGCGTTTTGCCTCAAGACACTGCGTTTTGCTTCATTCGTTGCGTTTTGCCTCAAGACACTGCTTTGCTTCATTCGTTTGGCGTTTTGCTCCAGACACTGCCGCTTTTGGCTTCATTCGATGCGTTTTGCCTTTAAGACACTGCGTTTTGCTTCATTCGTTGCGTTTTGCCTCAAGACACTGCGTTTTGCTTCATTCGTTGCGTTTTGCCTCAAGACACTGCGTTTTGCTTCATTCGTTGCGTTTTGCCTCAAGACACTGCGTTTTGCTCTTGCGTTTTGCCTCATTGAAGACCCTTTTTATAACAAATCTAAACGTTATGCTACCCAAATCTCAACAAATCTTGCGTTTTGTCTAGAAGTCATTGCGTTTTGTCTAAAAGACTGAGATTTGTCTATTGAGATTTGTCAAACATTCTTGGTTGAGATTTGATAACAATCTTTCTTTCGATTGAGACATGCATATACTTTGACCGTCTTTAGACAACAAACCTCAAGGACTTAGAACTACATTTTGGACTTAACATACAATCAATTAACATGAACAAACCTTATAATCAACCTTAACTTCAAATTCAATTCTACTTTTACGGTTTTCTTCTATTGATTTTGCAAAATCCCGACTTGTAATTCATTTTATTCTCGGTTTTAATCATAGAGTTAATCCCGTGGAAATTAATTGCATTCTCTCACATAACAATACAATCACCACTTCATAACACTTAAGATCCGATATCCATTCACAACTTCATCAAAATGTCAAATACCAATATGCAAACTCAAACATCAAGTGTTCTTCAGAATGACACAGTTTCTTCGTGTTCAATTTATAAAGTTCAAGAGAAGACACAACTTTCAAGAATTAAATGCATGAACAGTCTTCGAGCAATTCAGTCACAACTCAAGTTTCTCATAGAAACCTTACAAGATTTTGGCAACATGCCTATCTTCAAGAGAACATTCTCTCAAGACTTGGATTTACTAGAACATCATCTTGCCAAAGAAATAATTTCTCAGACTGATTGCAAGACTACTTTGACAAAACTCATAACAACGTTTGAAAATGCTTTCAATTCAGAATTAAAAGCGCGTATGCAGAAATATACTAGATTTGATGCTCAATCCTTCTATGATGCAATGATCTTTAACATGGATTCCATTGGGAAATACATGCATGAGATAACTCTTCATCAACAACGAACTCCACAAGTGTTGAAACAAAAGAAGTTGATGCAAACACAAGATGATCATTCAAATCCAATTTCTGCATTGAATGTTGATTCATTGAAAGTTGATTTAGTTGTCATACAAAACACTTGTTCTGAGAAAGAAGACAGTAATTCAGAGACTGCATCCAGCAAATTAGTAAAGGAATGCAGCTTGAATTCTGAAACAAAAGATGTGCATGCAATCAAATACAAGATGTCAAAAGCAAAAGAAAGATGCATGGCATATTTTCGATCTCTTCATTCACACCTTCAAGTTCTTTCAAAAGATGACTTAAAAGGCACTCGCATCGAACATGGATTCAAACGGGCATTCATGTCACTCTTTGGTCAAGATGTTGATACTTTCACAAGTACAATGCTCCTTAACGTAGATCAACTACAAAAGCAACTTGACAAAGATGAATTTCAAGAAGATGGATCCATGGCAGCCTTTTGGGTGGTAAACAACCAGTTCCAGAAGTTCATCGATTCAAAGTTTACATTGGATTATGACAGTCAAATGACAGACACGTACTTTGTTGAATACACTGGACTCGAGGTTCAACACTTCAGAGATACACTACTCCAACACCTGGGTAATGTTAAGAAGTCCGTTGCTGAAAGAACACGTCATCAAAGACAGTATGAAAGAAGGGTGAATAAAAGACAGATGCAGACGCAAGAGAGTAAGATTGATACGGGTAAAGCATTGGATGCTGATTTGGTTGACACAGAAAGCATTAGGACAGACTCAACAGTGCAAGATGATAGCAGCAGGTCAGGGAATGATACAGATGCTGATGATGCAGATATCAGACCCATTTATGACGAAGAGCCAATGGCTGAGGTACAATTGACTGCTGAATGCAATATCTTTGCTATAGGACAACAGCATACTGAGCAACCTGAAATCATTGTTGAAGGTAGGGTTGACCAGTATCCTGAAACATGTCAAGTTAAAAGTCCTATGCTTGATTCATCACCTGATAACCAGACAACTGAATACTCAAAACAATCACTCGAGTCTGAAAATATTTTGCTCAAAGAGACAGTTGCCCAATTTCAAAAAGATTTTTCAAGAATGGAAGCACATTGCATTGCTCTCGAACTTAAATATCAAAATCAATCTTTAAAATCAGGGCAACATGGTCAAATTTTGAATGAAACAAGTAATAAAGCCAAGATTGAAAAGGAAATTGATGTACTTGAAACAATGAACATCGAATTAGAACATAGTGTGGCTACATTACGTAAGGAAAATGAGACTTTGAAACAGCATTACAAAGATTTGTATGATTCTATTAAAATCACGAGATCTAAGACTACAGAACAGACAACATCTTTGCTTGCTAATAATGCTGAATTAAAAGCTCAGATTCAGGAAAAGGTTTTTGCAATTGCTGCTTTAAAAAATGACTTAAGGAAGTTAAAAGGAAATAGTGTAGATACTAAGTTTGATAAAACATCAGTCTTGGGGAAACCGGTGTTACCATCACTAAGAAACCAATCAGTTGTTAGACAACCGAATGCGTTTAAATCTGCAAGGGCTCAAATGTCAAAACAACGGTTTGCCTCCCAAGTTGATGTGAACAAGAATTTGTCAAAACCAGTCACTCAACATTATTTGCCTAAGAAAACAGAATCCACCTTTGCAAAACCTGATCACATGATTGCATCTAGCTCATCTAGGAATAGTTCTAAGAACATGCCAAGATTTAGTTCAAATGACATGGTTCATAATCACTATCTAGATGTAGCTAAGAAAAAGATATAAGAAAAAGATAGGAACTCAATAAACAGTGTACCTGCTTCTGCGAGAATTCAAACCACTACTGATGATAGCAAACCAAACCCTAGGAGCAACAATCAAACATCTAGGAGTTTGCCTGTATCTAAGAGTAGTCGCGTTACGATAACGGCTGTGCCCAAAGCAGATCACTCTAAGAGTTCTAGTTCTTTTTCAGATTCCAAAAACTTTGTTTGTTCTACATGTCATAAGTGTGTCTTTAATGCAAATCATGATGCCTGTATAACAAAACTCCTGAAGGAAGTAAAGTCGCGTGCTAAGATTCAATCCAATAAGGCCACAAACAGTAACAAACCCGTAGATCAAAAGAGTCATACTCAGAAACTTAGTAGACAGATCTTTACAGGACATAGGTTTTCTCCTAATAAGACTTCCGTTGTGTCTGAGAAAACATCTCCTAGATCTGATCTTAGGTGGAAACCCACGGGTAGAATTTTCAAATCTGTTGGTATTAGGTGGATTCCTACAGGAAAGTTATTCGACTCTTGCACAAGCAAGGTTGACAGTGAACCCCCACATGGTTCAAATGTAGATATCCCTCATAGTCATGAATGCAAACAAACTCTGGATGTACAGATCAAGCCTCGAACCTCAATGTCAAATGACGTCTGTTCACAACAGTTCAGGCCTCAAACCTCAATGTCAAATGACGTTTGATTACAACAGATCAAGCCTCGAACCTCAATGTCGAATGACGTCTGTTCACAACAGTTCAGGCCTCAAACCTCAATGTCAAATGACGTTTGATTACAACAGATCAAGCCTCGAACCTCAATGTCAAATGACGTTTGAACAAAACGGTTCAAGCCTCGCACTAAAATGTCAACAGAAGTTCATCAAGCAGCTGAGTCAGTAAAAACGTCAAATGAGCTGGATTTGCTATTCGGTCCTTTGTTCGACGAATATTTCAATGGAGAAAATCAAGTTGTTTTAAAGTCTTCCGCTGTCACTACTACTGATGCATCAAATAAACGTCAACAACAACCTGATTCAACTTCATCCACTTCAACTCTAGCTACAACTGTCACTGCTAATGGAAACTTCGATTTGTAAATATTTTTTATCTCTCTTTATTTTTTATTTATACAAATTTTTGAAAAAGAAAATACAAAAATATAAAACCAACAAAAAGAAAATAGAAAAATATAAAACCTAGAAAAACAAAATATAAAATCAGAAAAATTTCAAAAATACCAAAAAGAATCTTCTCGACATGTCTCTTGGAATCGATAACATTTACGTACCTAGAAATGTTGATTAACATCGACACGGGCGTGTAAATGAAGTTCGAACAGGAGTTTCAAACGCTTTCAAAACATGTCATTTCTAAATTTTTCTCAATGACTTATGTACATTTCAGTGCATAACTCGGTCTCGAATGTAACAGGGTAGTGTACGCCTCAGTGCGCTTACTCTAAAATAGAAGAGAAGTCTTCTATCATGTTTTTAAAATCGTTGAACACAATTTTTCAAAAAGAACTTTCAATGTCAAAATTGTCTACAATATAATTTGTGGTATTTTTCCATAAAAAGTGGTATTTGTTAAAATTGTGTGTTCAACACTCCCTTCCTCGAATAATTTTCAAAGAATTGTAGTACGTAGAATGTCATTTTATGTGAATCAATTTCTGAGGGGGAGCTTTTTAAAACAAAGCCTTTTAATGTGTCGGATATCTCCTCAAATAATTTTCATACATATTTGAATCAATTGATATCCAAAATATCAAGAGATTTAACATCTTTGATAAGGGGAGAAAATGTGATTAAAATATATAACTTGTAAAATGTGATTTTAATGACTCTAGTGCAACTTCTTCCTTGTATGTGCTAAACATTTTCGAATATTGATGCACATATGCAGGGGAGTAAGTTTAAAAGTTAAAAATCATCAAGGTACCAAATGTTTTGATTTATATCACAATGTACCTTGATTGATGTTTTCAAATGGTTTTAAGGCTGAGAACAATACCAAAAGACTGACCATGTATTTAATTAATTAGAGTTATAAGGTGGTTAGGTATAGGTGTTCGTTCCCACGATCCAGCCAAAACCGAAGGGATCTACCTAGGGACATTCCATTAGATAGAATAGAAGTACTTAGGTATGATAAAAAAAGGAGAAAAAAATGAGAAAAAGGGAAAAATGCAGACTAAAATAGAGCTAACACTGGAGCAAACCCAACAAGGTGTTAGTAATGAAGTCTTGGTAAGCATTGTCGGGGTTGAAGAATGAAAAAGAAAAGTTAAGATAAAGGGTGAAAAGAAAGAAGCCCTCCTTACACTTAGGCAGAAACCGGGTTGATACATATGCTATCAGAAATACCAAGCTGTTATCTGGTATTGAAGATAGTCATCATGGACCCAGTGATGCGATGCAGAACCCTCTCTAGCCATTCAAGGTATCCCAAAAGACTCTTGTTTCATTTCTCACAGAGATTACACTCATTTCTATCGACTTTCTCACTCCAAGTTAGTTGTATTGAAAGGGTGGCGGTCTGCTCCAGCCTTTGATTACTAAAACTAAAGTGCACTATCGAGTCTAGAGCCATAAAGAGATCATCCATAAATCTCACTAGGATACTATTCCAATATATTTGTTTTTTCATACACTGTGAAAACAAGTAATATCTTAAGAGTCCTACGCATTATCCTTGTGATATTGCCATAACATCAGAGTGATACTTAAGTATTCACAATGACGGTGGAAATCCTTCCGGAGCCAACATCGAACAAGCTCTGCGGTAGGTAACTTGTGAGATCCTATATGGATCAAACTTGTGACACTAGATAACGATTCGGCCAAGACTATGAATTGACGGTTGACGAATTTTGAAATGTATAAAACTCTCGATGTGTCGCAAAATTACTTTAGCAAGTGACACGTCGATTGATTTTCTAATCAATTTTTGATTTAATCGGTGAGACTTTGTCTAACTGGTTCACTCATGCCGTGTTGTCTGTTTTGAGACGCTTTGGTAATGTGAACGGCTAGTGAAACTACGAAAACTTGTCATGGAGATTCTTCATAATTCTAACTGATCACGGGTAATATTTATACTGATTAACGGAGAACCGTGGTTATTGCAACTGTATTTGATGAAGTGACAAAGACACTTTCGTTCATATATATGTTATTTATCACTAACCTATTTATGCAGGTAATCCCGATGGTGGACGCAACTGGTTCAAGACAAGTCAAGATTCATAGCCACATGCTCATACTCGACTGACATATGTAAAGACATTATAAAAGCTTAAGTACATGTTTCAAGACTTTCGCTACTCTGATACCGTACGTCCTTCTTGAAGTGACGAAGTGTTAAAGTTAAATAACTTCAAGAAAGATGAAAATGAAAGCTTTCAAGAACAAGAAAAGTATGAGCATGTCGGTCCAAAGTTCACAAGTACACAAGATGGCAAAAGATCACAAGATGATGATTCGAGATTATGTTTCTGCTGATGATCTCAAAGAGGCTCAAAATCACATGCAAGCCAAGCTTATTGGAACAAGCTCAAGCTTAAAGTCTAAAGATCATTACACATATCACAAGTTAAAAGATAAAGATTCAAGACCACAAGCAAAGACCGAAGACATTAGTAGAATGCTAAGTTTAAGATTTTTGTAAAAGGATGTGACCTCATTTAGAGGAGATTGTTAGGAATCGAGAAATGACTCGGTCACTCCTAAAATATGTAGCTCGTAGGTCTTAGATAGTTTTTGGAACCTTAATTAGGTAAAAGGGCCAAAGCTCATAGA
>BQNB010153613.1:0-13129 GCA_026074375.1 Tanacetum coccineum
CAAGGAAGGTGACTTCCGAAGACTAAATCTACGTGATATTGAAGATTTGCTGCTTCTCTTGGTTTAGAAGAAAATCTCAAATTTGGAAAAAAGATGTCCTCTATGATCTGAATGTAGCATTGTGGATGTTCACTAGACGCATTGTGATTCTCAAACGGGTGGAAGACCTTCAACTGGGAGTCGAAAGCTACCAGAAGAAGTTGAATATCACCAGGCCACAGACATTCAAATCAGGCATCACAAAACTGACCCCATACACTGCTTACAACGATCCTCATGGAATAATCTATCAAGACAAGATCAAGAGACACAGGTTGATGCGCTTGGACGAGCTTTACAAGTTCTGTGATGGGACGCTCAAAGACGTCAGATATGTACTTCATGATATTGCCAACAACTTGAGGATGCAGTATCTGCCAAAGAGAGACTGGAATAGAAAGGACAAGAAAAGGTCCCGCGTCATGATCAAGGCGATCGATGAACTGCTGTTTGAAAGACGGTTGATGCGGAATTTGGAAAGATTCGTTGGTGGCAGGGAATATAGGAATGACTTCAGGCTGCTTGAAAGAACAATATGACTTAGTCATATGTTGTTCTACTTCAATTCAGGTCATTCTTGTGTTAATTATAATCTTGTGAATATGTATAAAGTAGAATAAGACTATAATAGGCATATATAGTGTTTGAGTATGAATTTTCAAGAATTTCATAGTAAATTCAAAATTTTTCAAATTGACATACTCAAACACCATATAATATACCTCACAATTTGAGGGGGAGCATTAATATGTTCCTAATACAGCATGTGAATAATCAGGAACATTTCTCTCCCAAATTTTCCTTAAACATATTTGAATCATTTGGTATCTAAAATATCAAAGGATTTGAAATTTTTGATAAGGGGAGGAAATGTGATTAAAATATGAAACTTATGAAAACATGATCTTAATAACTCTAAGTGTAGCTTATCCCCATATGTGCAAAACCTTTTTCGAATATCGATGCACATATAAAGGGGGAGCAATTTTGGATATTGAATGAAAACACGTGGCAATACTAATAGACCGACCATGTATTTAATTACTTGGAGTTAAAAGGTGGTTAAGGTTAGGTATTTGTCCCACGATTTCGCCAGAACCAGAGGGATCTACCCAAGGATATTCCACTGGATAGTGTAGTAGTCCTTAGGTATGAAAAAAGAGTAAAAGTGAGAATAAAGGAAAAGTGCCGACTGAGATGGAGCTAGTACTGGAACAAACCCAACAAGGTTTTAGTTATGAAGTCTCGGTAAGCGCTGAAGGGGTTGAAGAATTAAAAAGAAAAGTTAAGATAAACGGTGAAAAGAAAGAAGCCCTCCTTACACTTAGGCAAAAACCGGGTCAATACATATGCTATCAGCAACACCTAATTTGTTATCTGGTATTGAAGATAGTCATCATGGACCCAGTGATGCGATGCACAACCCTCCCCAGCCACTCAAAGTCGGAAAGACTTTGTTTCAAAACTCACGGAGATTACACACATTTCTATCGACTTTCTCACTCCGAGTTAGTTGGTATTGAAAAGGTGGCAATCAGCTCCAGCCTCCGATCACTAAAATCAAATGTGCACTATCGAGTCTAGAGCCAATAAAGAGATCATCCATAAATCTCTCTAGGATACTTTTCCATTATAAACTGGTTTCTCACACACTGTGAAAACTAGTAATATATTAAGAGTCCTACGCATTATCCTTGTGATTTTGCCAGAACATCAAAGTGATACTTAGGTATTCACAATGAAGATGGAAATCCTTCCAGTGTCAACATCAAACAGCACTGCGGTAGGTGACTTGTGCGATTCTAGATGAATCAAACTTGTGACAACTAGAAAGCAACGATGGTGCGATTCTATATGAATCAAACTTGTTCCAGGTTATGAATTAGCGATTGATGAAATTTTGAAATGCTAAAACTCTCGATGTGTCACAAAACCACTTTAGCAAGTGATACGTCGATTGATTTTCTCAAATCAATTTTTATTCAATCAGTGAAACTTTGTCCCTCTAGTTCACTCTTATTGTGATGTCTGCTTTGAGACGTTCTGATAATGAGAACCAGCTGAGTACAATGAATCTAATACATATGTGTTAGAAAGATTCAATACTGCAAGCTGGAAATCCTATCAATGAGATTCTTCTTAATTTGAATCTACCTGATCACAGGTCGATCCTCACGGATTAGAAGGTTGGATTAGGCGAATGACAAAGCCATATTTATCCCCCAGATTTATTGTTAACTGTTTAATTACAGATTCATATAAAGATGGTGTGGAGGTACCTGATTCCAGCTGCTACTCAAGACATGTCAAGATTCATAGCCACATGCTCATACCCGACCGACAAATGTAAAGATACTATGAAAGCTCAAGTACATGTTATCAAGACTTCCGCTACTCTGATACCGCACGTCCTTCTTGAAGCGACGAAGTGTTAAAGTTAAAGACTTCAAGAAAGATCACAATAAAAGCTTTCAAAGATCAAGAAAAGAAACTGTATGAGCATGTCGGTCCAAAAGTCACAAGTTCACAAGATGGCAAAGTTTACAAGATGGCAAAAAGAGATTATGCTTGGTTGATGATCTTAAGAGGCTCAAGATCACTTACAAGTCAAACAAGCTCAAAGCCTAAAGTCAAAGTCTACAGCATATCTCACAAGATAAAGAAAAGAAAAGAAATCAAGACTGTGAGCTCAAGATTGAAGACAAAGCATAGTATGCTAGGTTTAAGATTTTGTAAAATGGAGTGACCTCCCTTAGGGGGAGATTGTTAGGAATACGAAAGTATCGGTCACTTCTATTTATATAGCACATTTAGTAATCTTTGGAAACTAACTAGACTAATGTTACCAAAGCCCAACGAAGGCCCATAAAGCCCACGCCAAGCTAGGGCAACACCGGCCTAGAAAGTAGTATAAATACCCTCTCCAAGGTGTGGAGAGGGTGTTGGTTGATTTGTATCCCATTTATCATATTGCATTTTCTTTCTCATTTCTTTCTCACTCTACATTTCATCCAACCGTCCCCTCCCTCTCTACTTTATTCATTTTAGGGTGTATGGTATATGAGATTACCAGTATTCTTCATAACCTAAAGCTCTTATTAGCAGGTTCATTAGTTTCTCTTTGTGGCTTGCCCAAACTTAAGGAGGGGTTTTGTAGTGGATTTATCCAATTATGAGGGTAGTAATCGGCATTTCTTATTACTTAAAACTAAATGGTTATAAGTATAATTACTATTCATATCAACATTCTCATCGAGTTACCAAGTAATGCCCTATTTGAAACACGCCTAATTTAGATACAAAAGTTATAATATAACCAGTAAAGCCTACTAGAATACTCAAGTTTATATACATTTCTGAGCTTTGCCATATAAGAATTGAAGCATTCAAAAGTTTTTTTTGCATGCTTTTCATCTAATGCAAATATCATTGTTCTCTTGACCAGGTTTTCAAAGGAACATCTAGAATTGACAATAAATTCACCACTTTTCGAAGGAACATCAGGTATGAGTGAGCCAAATAGGCTTTTTTGTATCTGTAATGGGTTAAACATAGGAAAAAAGAGGTTAGAAAGATACGGGTCGAAGCTGATAACGCTTATTGTCGCGGACTAATATATTTCTACGTAATTGTAGGGTTGTTTGCGTTATGATAGGCCATGGTCATGTTAGCTTTTACAAATGAAACTTATGGAGTTGATTCTATTATTTATGTAACACAAATGATAATTTCTAAGTTATTGAATTTTGGTGCATACCCTTATAGTTCATGATTATGATTGTGAGTCACAAGGTCTCTATACTTTTACTGGGAGTTACAACCGGTATACATGTAACTGAAATATGACAATTGCAAGTTAATGAATTATGGTGTATGTTCTTATTTGTTCTAAACTAAAACTTAGAAGGTTAAATTAATATCATTGTTGTTATATTAAAATCCAGTATAAGAACTAGGTGGTAGGCACCAGCTTGGATCAGATCATATACATACTATCTTTGCTACCATATATTATATAACACCAGCTTAGATATTAAAATAAGCCTTTAAAAAACGTGTGTCATGAGTATCTACCTTACAATCAAACCAAAATATATTAAACAATCACATCCGACATCGCCCCGCAGCGAAGCGCGGGCATCTTTATTTTGTTTACGACTTATGTTTCATAGGCTTACTTTCGGCTTATTCAAAGCTTTCTTCAGCTTATTATGCAGTTTTATTTCTAGATGGTCATGATGGAAGATCTTACGTGTAAAGTACTTCCTAATGTAGGCAACTCCTGCATAACACATAGCGTATGATAGCCATTATGTTGTTTTAGTTTTGGATCTCGGTATCTTTAACAGGTTTATGTCCATTTTTACACCGAAACTGTTAGTTTGGTATTTATATAATATCATTGTGTGTAATTAATAGTTGTAAGTACTACATCAGTTTTTTTCCTACATATAAGTTGTTTTAACACTACAACATTTACCACTATCCCCGGGGACATAAGCCAGTTTTCCCCGGCGATATGTCCCCGGGGATAATCTTCTCCGATGACATGTCGTCAGGGAAAAGTAGTCGGGGTAAGCTAGAAGGGGATTCATTCCCCAACAATTTTCCCCAGCGATATCATGGGGCCCACACGGGCTCACCTAATTTTTAGTCAACTAATTTAGTGCCACGGTGGACACTTTTCCCCGGCGACATGTCGTCGGGGATAGTAAGGTAATTAACTAACTAATTAAGCAGCTTGCTTAATTAATTTAATATTTTCGTTACTATCCCCGGTGACATGTCGTCGGGGAAAAGTCCCCATATCGTTCGACTAGTCAAAAGCCACGTGGCTTTTGTCAGTTTGATTGTTATTATTTTAGGCCGAAACCACAAAAGACTTAAATGAGTGGAAGGCAACATTGGAGGAAGCTTTGCCAGATGCACCAACTGCCAGCCATACAGTAGGGATGCTTAGAAGAAAGGATGACCAATCCCAAAGTCCTTACAGAGGAGTAGTTGCAGTTTATCAATAGCCAAACCATTTTGAATGAGATAATTATGTTCGGCTGCTTTCTGTTTACCTTATGGTTAGGCTGTTGTTGACACTTTAGCTAAACATTTACTATGTAGCAGGTAGCATGTTATTTGTTATAACTTGATGTGGATTGTTTCCCTATTATATCTTGCAAACGCAAATGGCCCGTAGCGGAGAGGGGGTTGCAAACACCCCGCAGCGGAGCACAGGCAAACCCCCTCGTTATATATATTTAATAATTATACTTTTGGGTATATACCTTCACATGACAAGTGCACACTAAAGAAACATAAAAGTAATGCTCTATAACTAGGGTGTTATTTTCTCATCTCACGCCCTCACTTTGTCGACCAATATTTTTATGCATGCATTGCAAGACCGAAAACAGGATGCTAAACTTTTGCTAATGAAAATAAAATCGAACAAAGAAGCACACATGGAATTACAGTTGAGTGTGTATACACATACGCCTATCTAGTTTTAAGTTTGATATCTATTACCCAATATCGTAAAAAAGGTTACTTCAATTTCCCACATTCATTATTTTCTTGACTTGTTCTTTGTTGATACTTTTAAGCTTTACTTGTTGGGATTTTATAAAATAGTAAACCAGTTACTACGAGTACGCAGCGGAATGGATCTAGTTTGATATTAAGAATTAACACACAAATAAAGTAAGAATTACTAACCTTTGTTTAATGACTAAAGTTAATTAAACGAGAATCTTGATCTTGAAAACTTAGTGGTTAAGTTACCACCTCTACGGTTGCTCACACAAAACGTCAAACAATCACGCTACCATGCTAGTCGTTGCTTCACGAATACCAAAACAACTTGTGTTTAATTCTTGTTCTAGATCCAATCCAAATACCTAAGTGGTATGCATTTGAATTGAACAAAGAAACAAATAAGAAAAAGAAAACCCAAAACAGACAACCACACAGGAGTCGAACTTGGGTTTGTTGATACGGCATAAAACAACTGCAACACCAGACTATAAGTCCTTTATGGAATAATATTCAAGCGAATGTTGTTTATGCCTGAATCTTCCTTAAAGCAAAAAAGGGAGAAAACCAAAAAACCAAACCATCACAGGAATCGAACCCTGGTCTCTAGGAATAGAACACGAACAACTCAGCCAATGGACTAGAAGTACTTTGTTGTAAAGGATTGCTATACAATCTTGTTGTAGAGTCTTATGCAAGCTGAAGGTTTTATATTTGAGGAGAAAACCCAAAGCTTGCACACGTTTTGGTTAAGGTTGGTTTTGATGGAACGAGAGCAAGAATAAGAGGAGTAGGGTTCCTTATATATCCACTAAACTTGCTCTCCAAGTTCTTGTCAAAACACTCTATCACTTTTTGAAAAACGACTCTAAGACCCCTCTTATATTTTTCTTAGAACCAGCCTCTTAGGGAGGAGGACGGGAGTTTCATTTTCTGACTTTTAAGTCCCTCTCTTATTATTTAAGGTGTATAAGTTAGTTAACAAATGTCTAACGGATAACTAACTTTTGTTAAATAAATATCGTGAAACATATTATATATTTAATAAATATAAGCGAGTTATATATATGAAATACATAATAAACATACTCTTCATGTCATAACGTGTGTGCCCCCAATAGGCTCACGTATCTCTGGTCGTATAACATGCGTATCTGACTCATATATTCCAACAGCTCCCACTTGGGAGTTGGAGTAGCATGCTACATTTATACCAATAGTAGAAACGTCTAGCAACACTCGCATTGCCATAAACTAGAAATACTTGAGATGTTATTTCAAGAAAAACTCTCAACACAATGGTTATGCATTACTTGCTATTATAATCCCTTTGTTACATATACTGTTAAACCATAAATATGGATCCTAACTCATTCCATATAGTTTAACTATTTAGTTTCTCGTTATAGAAGTTAATTCAAATCTACCAAACGTAATCAAGAATCATCTTGAATTACACTTTGGGTACGGCCACACGAATCATCAGATTAAGTCTGAAAAAGGCTCCAATGGTATCATACTGCATAATTATACATTTTGAAGAACAAAAATTCTTTATTGACTTACACAGTGTTGTAGTGGATGTTGCTCACATCACTGTCGGCGAGAAGACCTTGTATAACACCTTTTTCAGGATAACGTTTGACTTATAATTAAAAAGTGATATTCACACATACAGAGTTTGTATCTCAAGTCTAAGGATGACTTATTTAACCATTTTCGGTATCTTACTCATGACAAGGATCCAAAAGTAAATATTCGAAGGTTGGGTGGGCCAATAGCCATCCCTTTTTGAGATACTATTATGAGTTTGTGGGAACAATCCTCAGATTCAAAATGTATACCAACACTCACATTTGTCTTAATGAAACAAATCCCATATTGTTAACCGACAATGGACATAATTAGAATAATTAAATTATTCAAGGATTAAACAAGCAAATATAGAATACAGTTGTATAAATGAAAACGATCATACCAGGTATAATCAAATTAATTATTTTAATACAACTACTTTTAGTTCCATTATCAAAATACTAAAAACAGATATGCATAAGACTAATTAGTAAGTTAAAACTCAAATTGTTTTCCAACACTTTCAACTCTTTCTTTACAAAAAGCTAATGAGTCATCGAGTAAACTTTCCAATACTTGTTTCAAATTCCTCACAAATGATGAAGGATTTGGATGATATAATGATGTCCGAATCGCACATTCATATATTGCAAGTGTCATAGTTGGAAATGCCACACATCCTTTATAAAGGTATTTGAATCAATCAAATACCGAGAGTCATCTTTAACAGTTTCTTAAAATGTAAAGTATTTCTATTCATTAATGTGACTTGCAACAAATAGTTTCTTAAAATGTAAAGTATTCTCATTCTTTAATGTGTAATGCAACAAAGCTCTTAGCTGAGCATATCTAGTTAGTAAATTTATCATAAAAGATGAAATCCTACTACAACTAGAATTGATTATTCTCTAGCATTGTGTGTACGCAAACAACACTATGCCTTATATAATTCTTAAACATTTGTTTTAACAGTCATCTAAATCACTCTCAATTAGATATTGTTGTTATCAGTCATCTAAACACTCTTAATTGAATACTGTTGTTGTTACCTCATCTTTCTCTTGTGCAAAAGTAACAACCAGTCTAATACACAATCTAAGATATACATGATGAATCCTTTGTTAAAAACACAAGGTTTCCATCTATGTATTAATTATCTCAAGTGGAATATATCATTTAAGACTTACTTCAATGATGTATTGCATTGTGTTGAACTTAATTTCCGCATATGTTTATTTCATTAAACATTCATTCCAAGGTCGTTTGTTTTATTTTCTAAATTCCCAAGTGAAGTTTCATTCCAATCTCAAGGATTAACATCTAGCTTAGATAGAATGATACTTTCAATATGTTACACAACATAAGAATTTTAAGGAAAAAAGTAGTGCTCCCACTTGATGTCAGGTGTCCTCAGGAGTTATCTTAATTTAATCAAAAATCATATTGTGATTAAACTTAAGATCTGAGCTCCTAGATGCATGATCTAATCCACACTTGGATTCTATTATCTTGTATACTTTATAAAGACTATTTCAAACTCATAACCATTTGATTACACACCGTCCTCGCAAAAGTAATCATAAAGGAAAGAGTTATAAAACTTAATTGTCATATTACAAATATAGACTTATAACCCTTTTGAATACGCATCGTCCTAGCAAGGTAATCATTAAGGAAAGAGTTATGATCCATAATTTTCCATATGACGGATTCAAGGAAACCTGTATGACAATTAGTTATCTTTATATAATTAATGCGTGTAGAAAAGAAAGATTTAATCATAGTCAATTGCATGAGTAAGATTAAAAACTCTTATCATCGGTTAGGCATTAATATGTATACATTCTTGTCCTTTTGAGCCTTTCTTCAAAAGAAACTCATTCTAACCTCACATTTTACTGTTTGGTGAAAGATCAATCAAGCTCAAAACATTAATAGTCTTTTAAGGACTGCATCTTTTCATTAATAGTTTTAAGATATTTATCTGATTCAAGATGTGATAATTCATCTATTAGTTAGCAAGTTTACTATGACCCTTTAACTTATATTCCTCATCATTAATATTAAAATATCACTCCATTGATGAGGTATCCTTGCGGATTTATGAATAAGAGTTTCATTATACTTTAGTTCGACATTTACATGTTTTACCTTAGTATGACATCAACAAGTGAATTCAGAAGGTTATGTATTTTGTTCTTGAATATCTTTAAGATTTGTAGATGCTCTCACTTACTTTTGTAAGTAGATATAATTCTCTAAATACCAAGTATTTAAGCAACAATAAATTATTCTTAATTAGGACAACAAAATATATTTTACAGTTTTCATCTCTAGCTTGTTAATAATATGCTTCATAAGATATTAACAAATTTTAGAACATTAATCAAGACATAATGGGATTCATCCCAATCCATGAATAGATAATGTCTTGAATACCTTTTAGGTTAGAACTATATTGAGTGTATCCATGACACGCGCAAATTTCTAACCTTAATCGATTTTGGAGGTAGAGCCATTTAAGTTATCAGAAATCAAACGATATGAATACAGTTCATTTTAACACATTAGACATACAATAATAATGTGGTATTCTATGAGTATTGGAATTGTGAGACTACATCAGAATTTCTTAAATAACTTAATTCTCTTTGGATCAAATAGTTGTCAATTGGGTCGAGCCAAATTGAATACAAAGTATTATAAAACCATGTGCATGCTATAACGTATATTTCTTTAAATAGTACAATAACTCTATGTTCATGTGTTTCAAGAAAACATAACATTTCGAGTATACGTTACAAGTCTTTGCATAATTCAAGGACATCATGTTTATGTGTTAACAAGAAGACATAACAGTTTTAGTACTTACTTTATCTTATGAGTCATTGATAAATTTAAGGACTTTATAATTATGTCTTAACAAGCAAACATAATTATACTAACTAAAGTAATTATGAACGCAAACTCTTGAGTTCAATAGTAATTTCAAGTTAACTTCATACTTCATAATTATAATTATATAATTAACCATAATTATTTTAACTAAAACATATAATCAATGAGTTGAAGTAGCTATATATTATATCTTGATATTTAAATGTAATAGGGCAACAAACATCTTGTGTGTTTAAGTCCTAGTAGATTTATTAGCTTTCTTACCTTGCGGTCAAGAGAAACCAATAATCATATTGTTATATCTTGTTCCTTGCACACACTTAAGATTTCTCCCACTTATGTACGGGACAACATGATCTAAAGTAGACAAATAGTACGACAAGCGCTCGATAAACAATATGATAATGTCATAGATATTACAAGTAGATTTTGAACCATAACGTTTTATAAGAAATTGTGAATTATTATTCTATAGATAACGTTTCGAAAAGCAACATTATAAAGGCAACTTGTTATCTTATAAAATAAAATGCAATCTTCCTTAAACTATGGTTGTTCATATTCGGAAAGTAATGAATTATTTCAAAGCAAGCTAGAAATAATATGAGAAACTAACAAGGAAATTAATCTTGTAGCTCCCACTGAATTTGACAACATTACATAAGTGCCATCTCAGTAATAAAACGCAAAGCTCCCACTGGATTTGTCAACATTGTGAGTGTTACATCACCAGTAGAAAGCAAATAGCGATTTATTTACTTTCCTACTCTCTTAGAATGCCTACAAGTAGCACTGTACTTAGGTATATTGAACATATAATATGAAGTCTACTTCTATATAACTGTCAGGACAAGCCATTCATGCATTCATTAACTTAAACTTTTAGCATGCAATTCCTCCTTTATCGGTCTGCCTAGCCACAAGGGTGTTTAGCACTATAAGGAATGAAGTGAGTCCAAGAAAAAAATACCTAAAAGACCTGCTAGCAATTTTCTTTACTCATTGCGGTTTAAACTCATACATCGTGACAAGTGCAAGATGTCATTATTTTGGTAGCTATAGACAAAATGTTCTCTAGTTATACAAAATATTTTATCTTTCAAAGATTTCATAACGAAAAAGGGTAATGAAAGATTGAAAGTGAGTTTAACTATAATTGAAAAAAAAAACAATTATAACTCTATCTTATTCTTGTCAAGCAAGGAGAAGAGATAGGAGTAAGTCTCACTCTTCTTACCAGGAAAAGTGACTATGTTTGTCTTTTTAAGAAAACAAACTTTCGTTTATGAATTATGTTGCAATAACACAATTAATCAGAACATAGAAAGTTTAATTTTAGTATTTTTGATAATTAAATTCTTAAAATAATTAATCCAAATTAATTACTAATAATGACTAAATCCAACGTGACCTTGACACTTTATTACGAAGGTCTGACCAGCGTTGTAAACAAAGTAGGGCAAGAGGTAAGCGGATGTGCGTTATTGCATTATAATATGAAAATCATTTCTAGTTTTATGAGACACATGAAGTTTAGTAAATCATATATTAATGTCATTGTACATGTTTTGTTTCTTATCTTTGCTCGGGTCCAAGTCTGACCAAGCTATTAATGATTTAAGTCCACCAAAAAAGAACTTGCAAAAATTGACATAGATCTGACCTATGATTTTTTTTGCCATGGGTGGTAAGGCCCTGGGTTCTGACCAGAGAAAGTCAAACCAAGGCATGTGAAACCAAGTGCAAGTGTTCTTAAATTGGCTGGCATAGACTTAAAATTTCACATAGGGTATACACATAAGTTTATGAAAACATGTGTCAAAACGTGTACAAAGAATGATGCAAAACATCTTTGTAACACAAGTTAAGAAAAACGATTTGTTAACTTTAGTTTTTAGTTGAGCTAATATCGCGGGAAAACATTAAAAATTGACCAAACCCTATATTGTACTCTTACATGTGTCTGAAGACACAAGTTCTTCCAATAAATGCCTCATATGCCGAAGCATGTAGTGGCACGGGAAAGATTAAAGGTCAATTAAACCCTAGATAACCATTAAAGCCTTGGTCAAAAAGACCATGGTCAGTAGTGATTCATCATTGATAAGAGCATAAAAACTTTAAATTTTTAAGAAAACAAGTTTCATAGTTTAATGTCCGTATTTATTTATCCAAAAACAAGTTTTACAAAAACACATAGCCGGTCACAAGGAGTTTATAATTATGCGTGTATTTAACAGACAAATTTAAACCAAGATTCGAGTAAGTTCGTCGTAGAAAATCACGTTTCTAAGAGCAACATTATAGATAACCACACCCGTATGACATATATTAACCAGTCTCATGGAATATCACATATAAGCAAATAAACAGACAAAAAGATTGGGATGCGTTAAAGACCGACTCTATTAAGAAAGCAGTAAATCACATAATGCCCCGAGTTCTCATAAGAGTCTTCCCTAAACAAAGAACCAAAAGACTCTCACTAGGTTTTCAGCTCAGTACCTAGATCGCCACATCCATCATATTACATGATTGCGTGAGTCTTAAGGCCGGAAAAAAAGAAAAGAATAGAAAACTGTAAAACTTAATTAACCTTTAATTATAAATCTATTCCTTTTTAATCTATATTAGCTAGTAATAAGACCAAGATTCTAGGTTTTTATTTATTCTTTATAGCAAGAATTGCATATTATTGCCATAATTTTTAGTCAAAACAGTAAATAAAAGTTCTCATACGGATCTAGCGTGTTTTATAAGTGTGTAACCCATAACAACAAACAAGGTTGACTCGTGATGCCACTGTTGGGATTTCGTAAACTAGTAAACCATTTACTACGAGTACGCAGCGGATGGATCTAGTTTGATATTAAGAATTAACACACCAATAAAGTAAGAAACACTAACCTTTTGGTTTAATGACAAAAGTCAATAAATGAGAATCTTGATCTTGAAATCTTGAGTGATTAAATTACTACCTCTATGGTTGCATACATAACACATCAAACAAGCACGCTACGATGCTAGTCGTTGCTTCACGAATAAACACCACAAACAAACTAAGGCTTGATGTTTTAATTAAACGTGATCG
>BQNB010153614.1:5328-15622 GCA_026074375.1 Tanacetum coccineum
CAGTTAGTAACACACGTAAAACAAATCTACTTGTATTTCATCAGTTTTAATTTGTTTTTATACCATCAGTTTTAATTTGCTTTTACTTGATATAATATACTATAGGTTATTGCTTGCAAAATGAGCGAGGTGGTTTTGTGTAACGGGTCGATATGGGTGATTTTGTTACATGCCAAAATAGCCTGGTGACTCCAAACTCTTTTTGCTTCAAAGTATTAAAATTATGTTATAGGGTTAAAAATGGTAAAACCCATTAAGCTTCACCCTTGGAATGGTTTAATATTTTCTTACAATGTAGCCCTCAACCATTTTTTGGTCATTTTTTTCTATTAAAACTGTGAGTGCAAAATGTCATAAATGGGCTAAAATTTCCACCTTTGAAGGATGTTATTTTTAATTCTGAGCATCTAATGGATGTCTACATTTCTTTTGTGTACATGATTATAAAGACTTAGATTTCTGACAAACGATCGAAAAGTGAAAAATCTCTCAGTTGATCATAAAAATAAAGACTGGGTATCTATCTTCAGAGCTCAATAGAGGTATTCATATTTTTAAGAGTTATCTTCTCCATCACTTTAATATCCTATTTATTTGTGAGGAATATATATATAGTGATAATTTACAAAAAAATATACGAGGAAGCTACGTTACGTTCACAAACAAGTATATAAGTTAAAAAACATATAATAATTGTCTGGGATACATATTATTATTATATGTTTTTCCAACTATTAGACAAGTTGGTTCATCTATTTTTTCTAAGTTTTCCACTACTTTCTTAACGTGATAGCTAAGTTTTTGGTGATCCATTCTTCACTATTAAAAGCATAAAGTATTGTCCATGACATGTTTAAGAAGGTAATATGTATGAGATCTATCTGCTTAAATTCTTTATAAAGCCTTCATTTTGATTTGGGGAATACCACTTTTTTAGGTGTTCTACTCAAATAAAAGTTCCATGCTTTGACCTGCTTTAAAATCTCATATGTTTTGATCCTTTACACAAAGTGCATGACCCACTCATTTGTCCATCTCATTGGTAGCTTCATATATAATGTTGTTTAGAAAGAGGTTTTTAACATCTGTCATTAATAAGAGGTGATAATAAGATTTTTATAAACATTTGGCACAAAGTTAGTGGAGGTGAGTTGATGTGTGGGGTATGTGAGGTCTTCATATCACAAGAAGATTTACAAACCCTAGTTTTAAATCACTAAAAAAGTCGCCCTAGTTAGTGTACTTTTCGTTGAAGTGTAGTTATAGGCAAGGACTCGGGGGTTGTTATAGTTCTTTAAGGGAATAGGTTGGGTAAAATACACCACTCCCACTACCCACAAACCACCTAAAATATAAAAGGCTTTGATCACGTCTAACATAATTATATGGGTTGAAGGCCAAATGAAAGTGGGGGTGAGGAGTAGATTTTTTTTTTTGGAAAGCAGGTAAAATCATATGTTTGAGAGGTGGGTTTGTTTAACTAATAACTAAACTAATTACTAATCTAACTAATGTGATAAATAATAAAATTATATTTACTTAATCATGCATTAAATCATTTTTAAAGGTTTTATTGTGGTTATTTTGTATTCCGGGATGGTTTGACCCATGAATTTTGAGTAATGCCAAAATAGAAATGCCAAAAAACGAGTCCGACACGTCCGTTAATGTCCAAATGAGTTTTGAATGGTGTAAAGTGAAAAATATGTCGTGTAAATACTCTAGGTTAATGGAAAAGTATTTTTAAAGTGAATAAAAATGCTAATTAACTTTGGGGTAAATTTTACGGTTGAGTTTTACGAGTATTTAAGTGATCCCGACACGAAAAGAAAGACCCGACACCCATAGGATGCCTTGACCGGTTACAAGTAAGGGAGGGGAGACAAGATGGCTTAATTTTAGCTAACTTGTCTAAGGATGTACATAAGATACCATTTTCTTCCCATAATCCTTATCATTTCATTTAAAAAAACATTGGGTTGTCCGGTTCGTGTCGAAATATACATTTTTGAAGATTTTCTTGTAAGTTTTCAAATTTAAATTTCGTTTGTCCTTTTGGGTTTATTTTGATGCATAGATGTTAGTTGTACAAGTTGATCGTTGTGAAAATCGATTTTTGAAAGCGAAATGAATAAAAAGGGTGGTGTTTGGTTCGTGTATGGTAAAAAGAAAAAAGAGGGTTTTTGTAGTTTTGATGTTGTGGTCGTGATGGTTGAATAATATATGATGCTAGAATGCTTATTTTTTATAGTAGCTTGTATGGCTTATTCGGGCTTATTTTTAAGCTATTTCTTGGCTTATTTAGGCTTATATGCCACGTGTAGATTTCCAAAATCACTAGGAAAGTGATTTTGATTATTTTTGTATTATGGCGTATGTTGTGGACTATTTTTGAGGCTTATGGTAGTAACCAAATGCGATACGTAGCTCTATAGCTTATTTTCAAGCTTAATATACGTATTTTGGAGTTATGGACTCACGGCCCAATAAGTCTATTTGAGCCGCGGCTTAATGGGAGGGCTTATTGTGGTCCGGATTATTTTCTACATATAAGTATATACTTATATATGTAAATGGACCTTGGTTTTGGACTTGGATTATATTTTGGACTTATAAATGTCCTAATGGACCCTTGTTGGGCCTTAAAGCCCAATAAGCGATATTTAGTAGTTATGAGAATTTTGACGGACTTTTGAAAGTTGAAATGTATTTACGAAGTGATATTGAATGATATTTTGGAGAAAAAATGTTGGTAAGCGTTAAAGATTGAGATTTTGGAATTTTGTCGAAAAGTGTCGAATTTGTGAAAAATTGTTGAAAATAAGGTTTGAAACCTTGGAAAACGTTGTATAAACGTACGGGTCATGTCAAAATTTCGTAAAAAGTTTATACTTAGAAATTTTCTTAAAAACATGATTTTTGATTTTAAATATTAAAATAATATTTACTTTTTTTATTTATTTATTTAATAAATTCACTAAAAGACGAAAAATATAATTTTTCTCAAAACTTCTCTAATGTGTTTATTATGAGTAAACGTTTCATTTTCAACCGTATAATGATTATTTTGAAGTGACTAAGGTGTACCGAATGGACTTGTCGAGATATATTTATAATTAATAATTATAAATATTTATTATATTACTTATCTATTTACGCTAAATAGTATAAGTATGTATTATCGAGGAATGAGATTGATATGATTGTGGAGTTAAGTCGTCAACCATCACACCACTAAACTGTTTTTGGTAATTGTACAACGCGTCTAAAATACTATGCATCAAACATGAGGATTGTTTTGGAATTGGATGATTAACTGGGATATTAACTGGACTAGGTCGTGTGCAGGCGTCGTTGCATTTGCTTGTGTGATTGAGATTTGGTTGCTAAAGACTTGCTTGAGGTGAGTTCTCGTAGCCCCACTTTTTACTGGTTTTTCTGTTGGGGGAAAATGATACTCAAATGTGTTTTGAAATGTTTTGAATTGATCTGTGCGAAATGTGGTTTTGTTTTTGGGACAAGATATGTGTTTATGACTGCTATGTAAATATTTTGTGTGTTACTTGCATGTGATGTGTTTGGTATGCAAGGTTCTGTGTGGTACTTGCATGTGCTGTGTTTGGCATGCAAGGTTATGCGTGGTACTTGCATGTGTTGTGTTTGGCATGCAAGGTTCTGTGTGGTTCGCCCTAATATAGTGCTCCAGCTGGTAGGCCCTTTAGGTGCGTTAGTGATTTAGGAGTTGCGACTCTAGGTTTATTATTGGATGTTGAGATATGACTAGCGGGGATGCTATGTCTTGGATTGTTAGAATATATTCACTGTCATATAACACTATTGTCCACTGTTGAAATATTGGTACAACTTTTGGGTTTAAGGTCAAACCTACGAGCTCACCAACATTATTGTTGACGTTTTCGAGTATCATTTTTAGGTGAAGTAAAAGAAGAGTAGTTTGGTGATTGTGATAGCAGACTTAGAAGTATCCCGTATGGATTTTCGTTTGAAGTCTTGCTTGCTTGTTGTTTGAATCTAGAATTTGGATGTTTTGGATTAAGTTTGGATTACGGTCCCCTGTGTGGGCAGTTGAATAATTGTAAGAGATTGGGGATTTTAGTTGTGATTTGGTACATCACTTGAGTTTATTCAAGGTTGATGGTCTTCATAGCACTTAGAGTTTATGCAATGTAGTTTTCTCTATTTTTGTATCTTGTGTTATGATTGATCATTATGTTGCATTCCTGAGTTTCCGCCTTTGTCAGGGTGTGACAGTTGATATTACACCAATGAACAAAACTAGGAAAGTTGGGTTTGCAGAATCCAGTGACATATCAAAAGATAAAACACAAAAACAGGTAAAACCACAAACAAAATAGACCACTAACAATTCTGTGTCACCTTCTACAGGAGTAAGCAGTTCTTAGCGGATCAAAGCCTAGGAGCAATACAAAGAAAGATAGGATCACGCAAACTTCTAGTAGTAACAAGAAGAAAAATAAAGTAGAAGACCATCCTAGGATCGCTAAGTCTAGTTTGAATAATATGAATCGTGTTTCTAAACCAGTCTGTAATGCAAATGTTAAGCATTATGTGTTCCTGTCATGAATATATGTTTGATGCTATTCATGATCTGTATGTTCGTAATTATCTTAATGATGTGAATGCTCGTGTTAAATCTATATCTGTGAAATCTAGATCAGCTAAGAGCAAAAAGAAGAAAATATGGAAACCTACTGGTAAAGTTTACACTAATGTTGGATATAGTGGAAACATATAGGACGGATCTTCACTATAGTTGGAAACACATGCCCTTTAACTAGGATCATCTCCATTAAAGTAGTACCTCCTAGGAAATCCATATCAACAATAGTAGTTAAGCAAACACAACCAAGTAGAAACAAATATGGGAAACTCAAAGACATAACAAATGTAGGGTCGAGTAGCAAATCTAAGACCATAGGTTCTAAGATTTCTAACCACTCGGAACCCATGTAAAACTGGGGATCAATGTTTCTACTACTCCATGTTCTTCCCGTGTCAATTTCAGGTCATACAAATCGTACTCTAGTACCTAGACTCGGGCTGCTCTAAGCATATAACCGGGCAGCGCTCTTAGCTTATCAACTTTGTTAGCAAATTTTTAGGTACAGTCAGATTTGGTAATGATCAAATTGCAAAGATAATGGGTTGTGGTGACTATCAACTAGGGAATGTTACAATCTCACGGGTTTAGTATGTTGAGGGTCTCGCGCACAATTTGTTCTCTGTGGGTCAATTTTGTGACTCAGATCTTGAAGCAACTTTTTGGAAGCACACTTGCTACGTTCAGAATTTAGACGGTGCTGATTTACTTTTTGGATCAAGAGACACAAACTTGTATACCATTTCACTCGATGATACGCTGAAGTCTTCTCCAATTCGTTTGCTATCTAAAGCCTTTAAGACTAAAAGCTGGTTATGGAACTGACAGTTGTCGCATTTAAATTTTGGTACTCTAAACCAGTTAGCTAAAAAAGGTCTTGTTCGAGGTCTACCAAAGCTGAAATTTGAGAAAGATCACTTATGTTCGGCATGTTCCTTAGGAAAAATCAAGAAGCACTCTCATAAACCCAAAGCTGAAGATACTAATCAAGAAAAACTTAATCTTTTGCATATGGATTTGTGCGGACCCATGCGTGTGGAGAGTATAAATGAGAATAAATATATATGGGTTATCATCGATGATTACTCAAGATTTACGTGGGTTAAGTTTTTGAGATCAAAGGATGAAACTCCTGAGGTCATCATCAAATGCTTGAAGCAAATACAAGTTTATTTGAATGCTACTGTCAGAAAAGTTCGAATAGATAATGGAACCGAGTTTGTGAATCAGACTCTTAAAGACTATTATGAAAATGTCAGAATCACACATCAAACATTTGTTGTGTGCACTCCATACAGAACGGCATTGTCAAAAGATGAAATCGAACTTTGGTGGAAGCTGCTCGTACCATGTTGATATTTTCTAAAGCTCCATTGTATTTGTGGGCAGAAGCAGTCTCAACAGCATGTTATACCTAAAATTGTTCCCTAATACGTCTTCTCTACAACAAAACACCTTATGAGCTTATGCAGAGAAGAAACCTGATTTATCATTTCTTCATGTCTTTGGTTCATTATGTTATTCGACCAATGACAGTGAGGATTTAGGTAAATTGAAACAGAAAGTTGATATTGGTATTTTTGTTGGCTATGCTCCTGCAAAGAAAGCTTACCGAAACTACAACAAAAGAACCCGACAGATAATGGAAACAATTCATGTTACTTTTTATGAGTTGGCGACAATGGATTCTGAACAATTCAGTTCAGGACCCACGCCTCAATTAATGACTCCTGGAACACTCAGTTCAGGACTCGTACCAAATTCTATTCCTCAAACACCTTATGTCCCACCCATCAAGAATGATTGGGATCTCCTGTTTCAACCAATGTTTGATGAGTACCTTAATCATCCTTCAAGTGTTGTTTCTCCAGTTCAAACAATTGTTGCTTCAAGACCTGTTGATCCAACCGGTTCACCTTCATCAACCTCTATTGATAAAGATGCACCATCAACAAGTATCTCATCTACTCAAGCACAAGAACAATCTCTAATTATTTGGCATGGTGTTGAGGAACAACAACAACCTGCATTGTTTGATGATCCATGTCATGAAATTCTTCGTGAACCCTCAACTTCTCAGGAATCGTCTTCAAACGTGCAATCATCTCACACACCATTAGAACTTCTTAGTAAATAGACAAAGAATCATCCGTTAGCAAATATGATTGGAAATCCCTCTCAATCAATCTCCACACAAAAGAAACTTTAGACTGACGCTATGTGGTGTTATTTCGATGCCTTTCTCACTTCAGTTGAACCGAAGAATTTTAAGGAAGCAATGCTCGAACCATCTTGGATTGAAGCTATGCAGGAAGAGATTCACGAATTCGAACGGCTGCAAGTTTGGGAATTAGTACCTTTTCCAGATCTCGTAATGTTGATCAAACTAAAGTGGATCTTCATGGTCAAGAAAGATGAATTTGGGGGTGTACTCAAGAACAAGGCTCGATTGGTTGCTAAAGGATACCTTCAAGAGAAAGGGATAGATTTCGAGGAATCATTTGCACCAGTTGCTAGAATAAAGGCCATTCATATCTTCATTACAAATGCTTCCAACAAGAATATGACCATCTATCATATAGATGTCAAAATAGTATTCTTGAATGGAGAGCTACGCGAAGTGGTCTACGTTAGTCAGCCGGAAGGATTCATAAATCAAGACAACCTAAATAATGTGTACATGCTCAAAAAGGCACTTTATTGTCTTAAGCAGGCTCTACGCGCGTGGTACGACATGTTGTACAGCTTTCTACTTTCACAAGAATTCTCCAAGGATGAAGTCGATCCAACACTCTTTACCAAGAAAGCAGGCCACGACATTCTATTAGTACAAATTTAAGTCGATGATATAATATTTGCCTCTACTAATCCTGCTATGTGTGATGAATTTTCTAACATAATAACTTCTAAATTTAAGATGTCGATGATGGGAAAAATGTCTTTCTTTCTTGGACTTCAAATTTCACAAAGTCCTGGAGGCATCTTTATTAACCAGTCTAAATACGCTCTTGAAATAATAAAGAAATACGATATGCAATCTAGTGATCTTGTTGACACCCCTATGGTGGACAAAAGTAAACTTGATGAAGATCTACATGGCAAACCAGTCGATCCTACACATTACCGTGGAATGATCGGATGGCTTATGTATCTTACATCAAGTAGACCAGACCTCGTATTTATTCTATGCATGTGTGCCCGATATCAGGCAAAGCCTACGTAAAAAAAACTTACAGGCATTTAAACGGATCTTTTGATACCTCAACAGAACCAGTAATATGGGTCTTTGGTATTCGAAAGATACTAACATTTCGCTAACAACATATGCAGATGCAGACTATGCTGGGTGTCAAGATACTAGACGAAGCACATCTGGTAGTGCACAATTCTTAGGGGATAAACTTGTCAGCTGGCCATCCAAGAAGCGAAAGAGCACTGCTATCTCTAGTACAGAGGCTGAATATATAGCTTTATCTGGGTGTTGTACTCAAATCTTATAGATGAGATCATAACTAACATACTATAGGTTTAAATTTAATAAGATTCCTTTGTACTATGATAACAAGAGAGCAATTGTCTTATGATACAATAATGTTCAACACTCAAGATCCAAGCATATAGATGTGAGATACCACTTTATTAAGGAGCAAGTGGAAAATGGAGTGGTGGAGCTCTACTTTGTCAGAACAGAATATCAGCTAGCAGACATCTTTACCAAAACTTTGCCTCGAGAAAGATTCAACTTCTTGATAAATAAGCTTGGAATGAAAAGCATGTCTCTTGAAACTCTGAAAAGTCTGGCAGAAGAAAAGGAAGAGTAATGATGGTAACTCTTCACATATCTTATGGAATACATGTAAATAAGAAAACATAAAAACACAAAAAAGACTTTTCTCTTTACATAAAATTTTACAAAAAGAAAATACAAACATATAAAACCATACAATCAAATACAAAAATATAAAATCAGGAAAACAAAAAAATATGTAATCATGACATGTCTTTTGAAAATCGATAAAATTTACGGCCTTAGAAGTGTCATTCAACAATGACACGGGGTTGTAAATAAAGTTTGAGCAAAAGTTTAAAATGCTTTCAAAACATGTCAATGGCTTGCTATTATTTAAGACAGTAACCCGATCCTTATATTAAAGGCAAGTATATCGTCAAAAAGATAATTTGACCTCTCAACGAGAAACTCATTTTTCTCGAGTATGAATTACTTTATGTTCAAACAAAGGCTTGTGTATACTTTGCTACACAACCCGTGCTTTATCTCAAAATAAGTGTACGTGTCGGTGCATTTATTTTGTAAAATAAGAGAAATCTTACTTTTGGTGGTATAAATGTATTGTTTTTCAAAAATACATCAGTAATATCTACATCTCATCAGAAAAGAATTTTAAAAGAATTTTCTATCACTCAAACAATGACTACAACTCTTTTAATAGAAAACGGGTCATTATTTAAGAGGGAGAATATGTGCTAATAACTCTTTTAAAATTAATGCTTCATAATAAATCATGGAATAAACGGAAAAGATTTTGGACTATAACGGATCAATTCTTGAAGAGGAATTAATTTATGTTAACTCATTTGGGATTAAGATGTTATTTGGTTCGATCTTTAGGGTCTAGAATGCAAGATTTGGGTCTTTGCATTTAAGTTTGCATCTAGAGGGACCAAGGCCGTCAATTTCATAAGTTATTTATACTTAAGAAAAGTATTAAATAGGAAATGATAATCTTTGCAAACCACATGGACTAAACCTGTCAAATATCAAACTTAACTTCTAATAACACAAAAACAAAATTCTTTTAATTCTCATAAAACTCAAAACTTATAAAACTTTTCCCTCTCTCTCTCCCTATTTCGTCTCATTTTGTAAAAGATCAAACCAGAATCAGAAGTTGTTTTCCAGCTAAGAGGTAAACTAGAAAAATGTTCCTAATCACTTAAACATCAATCCCTTATAAGGAATTGGACAAATTCATACCCATTTAGTCAAAAACCCTAATTTTTGAATTATGGTTCATTAGAAAAAAATATGGGATTTAGTCTAATTAAATTGGGGGGTTTTGTTCGTCTAGGATTGGTTAATATGCGCTTGAAACAGTTTTGGGTAAATCAAACTCGTTAGTGAGTTAGGATGATTCATTAGGCCGAATTTTATGCGAAATATGTGTTAAGGGTTAAAAGTTTGTGGGTTTGTGATAATAAGTTGAATATGATTATTATAAAGGTGTTAGAAATAATATTTTTGTTGCTAAGAAGTCTTAAGAATAATATTTGGTTTATTTCATGTTCTTGGCTACGAAATTTATTCCTATACATGGTTAGATGTTTGTCTGTGGTTTAAAAGCTTAAATATGGTTACAATGCCCTCTACAAATGCTTTAAATGGTCCCATGTCTCTTTGTTGCATAAATGTGGTGGAAAATTGTTCTTGAATGCTTGAAATGCCTAAAATTGTGATTCAAAAGTTGTTGTTTGAGGATATAAATGATTGGTTGTAGGAACCCGATTTATACTTCACTTCATATAATCAAACACAAATCGAAAACTAGAAAGAGAGAAAGAGAGGTGATTGAAAAGAGAGAGAGAGAAAAGAGAGATGAGAGAAAATTAGATATTATGAGAGATATGATTTCT
>BQNB010153615.1:0-15622 GCA_026074375.1 Tanacetum coccineum
TAAACCCTTGAAATAGTAACATTCCCAATCTGATAGTCTCCATAACCCATTATCTTTGTAACTTGATCATTTCCGAATTTAACTGTACCTAAGAATTTACTGATGAAATTGGTGAGCTAAGAGCGATCTCCGGTCATGTGCTTTGAGCAACCAGAGTCCAAATACCAGAGGACGATTTGGATAACCTGCATCCATTAAGAGAAGACGATGGAACATTGGTTTTTGTTGATCCCCAGGATTTACTGGTGTAGGATCCCGATTAACACTTCACTTCATATATCATACACGAATCGAATCAAGAAAGAAGATGAGAGATTTCTAGAGAGAGAAACTAGTAAGAGAATAAAAAGAAAAATGCAAAAGTTATATTATGAAAATCTCTAACCTTTTCACAAGAGGAAAAGGTTTATATACCCCGTCACATTAAAGGTACGCGCGGGATATTTAACTAGGATACGGGCTCGGGTTTTGCTTGGGATTAAACCCGAAACATATACAATATTAGTTTAACTATCAAGCCCGATTCCCGATACTTTCCTATTACAATGTTAACTAATTGATTGACCAAGACTTAAATACACAATGAACGAACTTCATGTTCGACTCAATATTTTGAGTCTAACAATCTCCCCCGAAGTGAGTTCATTGATGACACTCCTTCATGAGATCAATGAGATTGCTTTTGTCATTAAGCTCATGTGGTCTTGGTCTTTCTCTTTGTTCTTTCTTGTAGGCTTGTTCCTTCATGCTTTGCGATCTTGACTTTGAGCCTTTGACATTGTCTTTAACGTCTATTGTAACACCCCCAAATTGGGTCACAGCGGAATAAGGGTCCGGGGCGTGTTACATCTCAGATCACTAGCACAAGATATATATTGAACGACAATTAAAAGTCGTTTTAAAACTGATACATTGGATTTAACAAAATGTTTACAAAAGCTCGTAGCTTCACTCGTTTACTTGTTATTATTACAAAGATTTCCAGCCCATAACAGATATACAAAAATGTAATGTGACTAAATCTTTAATGCAGGACATCCAAAACATAATCACCAATGTATCCCTTTTGCACCCCGTGCCCTAATGATCTCTTGAAAAACATTGCATTTAAAACGTCAACATAAAGTTGGTAAATTTCATAGGTTTATGTAAATATATAAGCAGGACCGCAAGACTTTCCTCATGATAATGCAACGGATGCAGACATCACAAAATGTAATTACGTTTTCCTAAGCTCATGACACCGAAGCTCGACATAAATGAATACAATATATAAATATTGCCTACATTGCACGTGACGATGTTCTAACACGTAAGATCAAATCCGACATGATATTTCGTTCGTTTTCCAGTGATAGCTAGTCACCGAATGGGGAGGTTAATACCAAATAGATACGTATTCTATAATCCTTCGCGCTCACATTCCAGTAATTGACAGCTCATTATTCTATGGGGGGGGGGGTTCCCCCAACGGCGCATAGGGGGGTTAACGCTACTAGGCAAAACGTATCATGAATAAATGTACACTTGAGTCTAATTTTGTAAAAACAGCATATGTTTCTCACACCAAAAACTTGTTAAATCAAATAAATTGTAAAAACATGGGGCTATGAACTCACCTTGAGGTGAGTAATTGATAATAAAATATCCCAAAGTAGAAACGGCGTAACGCTTCGCTCGAATGCTTACCCTAGTTATTTTAGGTCGAATTTAGTATTCAAGTACGTTGTCAAACAACTACCATATTATTATTTATAGTTTTCATACGTACTATCGTTCGGCATTCATAATTTTAAAGAGGTAATGACATGACGTACGAGGAGCTCGGACACTTTATATCATAAATCACAGCTCGTCTAAATCCAACAACTCGTCAATACGCCATCCGAAGAAGCCTCATATGAAATTCCCAAGTAATATAGCACTTCGATAACTAATAATATATATATTCTATATAGCTATATCACCATCTAATCGTTTACTTGAAATCGTATTTATAAAGTAAAAATGTTTATAATTACGCCCTTTTAGCAAAAATGACATTGTCGTTTTAAGTCCGTTTCTCGCGTTTCTTACGCCCACGCTTTCGTATTAAGACGAGTGATCATAAAATCACATTTTTAGGTTTTTAAGATTCTGTTGTGAATAGTGTTTTTACTGTTCATTACAGATTATAACTTATTAACGCAAAACCCGTAAATGTCGTATCTTATTCGTTATAGCTCCGTTTTTAGCGATTCTTTCGAACACGTTCTCGTAATTGAAAGTTTTATCATATTATTGATGTTTACAAAGTATAAGTTTCTGCCATGAATAGTAACTTTTTATAAAATTTGTTTTATAAAGTATTTAGCGTCGTAAACTCGTAACTAGCGTATCTTCTTCGTTATAAATCCGATTTTCGAGTTTCTTATCATTTTAGAATCCTTATGAGATATACTATCTTTATAATACCTAATATGGTTGTTAACAATTTCGAACCAAAACAGAAACTTTTAAAGGTTGTGATTAAAACATGTTTTAAGCTTGATTTTTGTACCATTAAGCTTCAACACCTTGTTACAACTACTTTACAACACTTATATCTTATGTCTTACATATATTAGGTCCATTAGGTCATTTTTTGTCCTAGAGTGTCCATGAATACAAGATTAACATGTTATTTACACCATTTTCACTTGTAACTTATTAAGTTAACATTGAAACCCTAATTTGTTCATATACATGTTAATACTTAACCAACATGTTAAAACACTTATACATTCCTTTTAATATGTAAATAAGTTAATACTTAACCAATATGTAAAACACTTATCATATTAGCATCCATATAACATGTAAATAAGTTCACAAAACATTGATCATAAGTAAAAATCCCTTTCACATATTCAAAAGTATCCTAAATGGTGATTTAGCTAAATAGAGCATATAAACACATAAAATCTTAGTTATGAAATGATTAAGCTTTTAAATAACCTTGTGTGGATGAGTAGAGGCAAGAATAACAATCACACCCTTGTGATTTAAACCCTTAGCTAGTAAATATAAGATGAAACCCTAATTTCCTTTTCTTGCTTCCTTGCTTGCAAATGCTTAACCAAGTCTTGAATCCTTCTTAGAATACCTTAAATATGATGTGTGTATGCTTGTATAATGATAGAAAATCAAACTATGGATTTGGTTTGGTTGGTGTTTTGAGCCGTGGGTTTGTATGAGGGACAAAGAAGAGTTTTTATGATTTCTTTGTTAAGGAATGAAGTAAATGAGTTTATGAACACAATGGCTTGCCTATTTATACTACTAGGAGGTGTATGAGATATTTTTAGGTGTCAAGTTGAAGTATGCAAGGTGGCAAGGATAGGAAGAAGGTTGGAGCTTATCTTGGATAGGTTTTGGCTAGTCATGAGTTCAAGTTGATGCAAGATGCATGTATGAAGATATTTGTGAAGGTTTATTGGTCTTATCTTGGCTTCCTAGTCATATGTACACGTTCATATGCTAGGGGAGGGTTTAGAAATATCTTTTGATCTTTTACTTAGTGTATAAATGTATTATTTGAAGTATAATGTAGTATAGATTTAATAAAATGTAAAGATGAACAAAGTTATTAATTATCCTCATAATAATCATATAACACTTGCTTGATGTAAACATTTAATTGTTTAATGCCCGTTTACATTGAATGATCATTTTTAGTTTACGCGATTTAACTTAACGTTTACGGTTTAAGAGCAAACGCGTAAAACCCTAAAAATAAATTGTGCATTACATAATGTCGTACAATGACCTAAAACACGAGGTGTTATAGTCTTCCCCCGTTAAATGAGCCTTGTCCTCAAGGCTTATCACACGGCACTTGACGACGGTGCAGTCTTGGTGAAGAGGTGTGGATATTTCTTCCTGAATTGATCTTCACGTTCCCATGTAAACTCAGGACCCCGCCTAGAGTTCCATCGAACCTTGACAATTGGGACACGGCTTCGCCTCAATTGTTTGACTTCGCGATCCATGATTTCTACAGGCTCTTCAACAAAATGAAGCTTGTCATCCACTTGGAGTCCTTCCAACGGAACGACTAATGGATCGTCAGAATAACATTTCTTCAAGTTGGATACATGAAACGTATTGTGGACCCTGCTCAGCTCTTGAGGAAGCTCAAGCTTGTAAGCAACGGCTCCAACCTTTTTCAACACTTTGAAAGGTCCGACATATCTGGGGTTTAACTTCCCCCGTTTGCCAAAACGTACGACCCCTTTCCAAGGTGAAACTTTAAGCATAACTTTATCTCCAACTTGAAATTCCATCGGTTTACGCTTTAAATCAGCGTAGCTCTTTTGTCGATCATGAGCGGTTTGAATCCTTTGTTTAATCTGGATGATCCTCTCCGTTGTTTCTTGCACTAATTCTGGACCAGTGAGTTAAACTTGTCCAACCTCGGCCCAACACACGGGTGAACGACACTTTCGACCATAAAGTGCTTCAAACGGTGCAGCCTTAATGCTAGCATGATAACTGTTATTGTATGAAAACTCGACTAATGGCAAATGTTTAACCCAACCATTTCCAAAGTCGATTACGCAAGCACGTAGCATATCCTCGAGAGTTTGGATGGTTCTCTCGCTTTGTCCGTCGGTTTGCGGATGATATGCAGTACTCATATCCAAACTTATACCTAAAGCCTTCTGAAGTGACCTCCAGAAATTTGATGCTAACCGAGGGTCACGATCATAAATAATTGAGACAGGTATTCCATGCTTCGTAACTACCTCCTTTAGGTACATTCTCGCCAGTTTATCCATAGGATCCGTTTCCCTCATTGGCACAAAAATGGCAGACTTTGTAAGTCGGTCAACGATCACCCAAATAGTGTCATAACCTTGTGACGACTTAGGAAGCTTCGTGACAAAATCCATCGTGATGTTGTCCCACTTCCATTGAGGTATCTCGGGCTGCACTAACAAACCCGATGGTCTCTGATGTTCGGCCTTGACCTTAGCACATGTCAAACATTTGCTAACATAGGTGGCGATGTTGGCTTTCATATTGGGCCACCAGTATAGTTTCTTCATATCCTGGTACATCTTGTCAGAACCCGGATGAATAGAGTATTTAGACTTGTGGGCGGACTGTGCTGATCACAGTCCTTAAGTCGCAAACATGGTAACCAACTTCTGCCATTTAAGCATAGAGTCCATCGCACGTGGTTCCAACTTTTCCGTTTAAGTTTTTTGGATCTTTTTAAATTCCCAACCATATCCTACACCCTCCTCCTCTTGATGTTTCTCCGGCTTTCGTGCGTCAGTATGAGCTTTCATGATTTGTTTAGGAAGATCCAAGATAATAGTCATTACTAAGGACCGAAACCCCTTAGTGGTTTCGTTCCTTCCTGACTAGAGCATCAGCAACAACATTCGCCTTCCTAAGTGATAACGAATTTCGCAATGTAATCCCTACTCAGCATGTCTAACAGGACGTCTGCCTCATATTTATTTCCTTCTGATCAGAATGTGTTGTTAAACTCTTGTGATTCAGTGCAACACCATGCATTTTTGTGGGGAAAAAGGGGGGGGGGGGGGTGGGTTGGGGGAGAGCTCGTACAGATAGTGCCTCCAAATCTTTAGAGCGAACACTACTGCCCCAAGTTCTAAATCATGAGTCGTATAGTTCTTTTCATGAATTTTTAACTGGCGTGATGCATAAGAAATCACCTTTTCTCTTTGCATCAACACAGCGCCCAAACCCTTCTTTGAAGCATCGCAGTATGCGATGAAATCTTCGCTTCCCTCAGGTAAGGCCAGGATTGGTGCACTGCACAGCTTCTGCTTTAACAGTTGAAAAGTACTTCTCTGTTATCGCTCCCAATCAACTTGAACCTTTCTGGGTTAGTTGTGGTAATTGTCTTGGCGATCTTTGAAAACCCTTCGATGAATCTTCTATAATAGCCGGCAAGGCCTAAAAATTAGCGAATCTCTGTTGGTGTTTTAGGAGACGCCCAATCTTTGATAGATTCAATCTTGGCAGGGTCAACGTGAATACCTCGACAGTCAATCACGTGACCGAGGAATTGTACCCTGGAGATCCAGAATTCACACTTGGAGAACTTGGCGGGGGGGGGCATACAAATTCTCTTCTTTCTATAATCAATTCAAGATCTGCGAACGGTGTTCTTCATGTTCCCTTCCTTACTTTTTGAGTAGATCAAAATGTCATCAATGAAGATAATACAAACTTGTCCAGTACGGTTTACACACTCGGTTATAAGGTCCATGAACACGGCCGGTGCCATTAGTCAAAACCAAAAGCTGACTTGGAATTCATAGTGGACCGTATCGAGTCTGAATGTGTCTTGGAATGTCTTCTTCTCGAACTCTCAACTGGTGATACCCTGACCTTAGATCGATCTTTGAATAAAAACTCAATCCTTGCAGCTGATCAAATAGGTCATCGATCCTTGGGAGTGGGTAGCGTTTCTTTACTGTCAGTTTGTTCAATTCCCTGTAATCGATGCACATCCGGAAAGACCCATCTTTCTTCTTTACAAACAGAACCGGAGCTCCCAGGGTGAGGAACTTGGTCTTATGAAGCCTTTGTCCGTAAGTTCCTGTAGTTGCTCCGCTAGTTCCTTCATTTCGGACGGTGCTAATCTATATGGTGCCCGTGCTACAGGTGTAGCACCAGGTACCAAATCGATTCGAAACTCCACTTGTCGAGTGGGTGGTATACCCGGCAAGTCCTCAGGAAAAACTTCAGGAAATTCTTGAACAACTGGCACATCTTCAAGTCGTTTCCCCTTTGACTTGTCTTCGTCTTTGGTTGCGGTGATATTTGCTAAGAATACATGAACATCCTTCGTTTATACTCTGAGCTTAGTACCACGAGATGATGTTTAATCGGGTCCCGTGTTCATTGCTGCTTCCGTCACCTCGAACGATTAAAATTTTGTCTCCAAAAGGAATACGAATGATCTTTTCCGCACAGATAATAACGGCATGGTACTTTGCCAACCAATCCATACCAATTATCACGTCAAAACTACCTAGTTCTACGGGCATTAGGTCTATGTTGGAAAGGTATGATTTAAGAAGTTTAAGTACAACCCCGATTATTGTGTTTAAACCCAACATTCGGCCCGTCGGCTAGTTCAAAATTATAAATCATGATCTAATGCAAGTTGTGTGATAAACATTCGAGAGCTAAATGCAGTAGATACAAAATCCTATCGGACGGTATCACATAAAAATAGATGCTATCGCTTATTAGGAGAAACGTTCCCGCGAGGACTTGTTTTGTCGGCGTTTTGCCCCTCGCTATTGCACACTGCTATACACCTTTGCCTGGGCCTTTGGCATTTCAACCGATTACCCCGGTTTGGTTGTTGTTCTTCAATTATGGGCAATCCTTCTTGAAATGCCCTGAGCACCACATTTAAAACAAACGTTGCCCTATGATTAGCCCCAGTGTTGACATTTGGGGGATTCCTGCAGTCACGAGGATAAATGACCAAATCGGTTGCACTTATCGATTTGTTCACAAGGGACCATCTTGGTGATAGTTACATTTAGAAACACAGAGGTCTAGGCCTTCGTATGGGTTCCTATCACTCATTTCTGCGGATAACTCTTCCAGTGTTTTGTCTCTTGTTTGATTGTGATTCTGGGTTGTTCCCTGGCGGTGTATCAGACTTTCTTTTGTTGTCAGCCTGAGTTCAGCCCAAGTGTTGATCTTCTGTGTCATGAGTTCAATGGCGAACTCAATGGGGTGGCCCCCCTAAAAAAATTCCCTTTTTTGCATAGTTTTTGGCTTAGTGCCATCACACTGCCATCGTCCGTTCGGACAAGCCACCGACATATTTCTCAACTTTGTCTATTTCTTCCGGAAACATCCGATCGCACATTAGTGCCAGTTCTTGGAAACGTTGGCTATAGGTTACCACATCGGTACCCTTTACCTTCAAATTCCACATTTCAAACTCTAGCTTCTTAGTTTCGCCCTTGGGCAGTATTTGTCTGTCATCATCTTTTTTAGTGTCCTCCATGGCATTGCATGGGCAGCTTCAGGAGTAGTGGTCTTAACGTGGGAATTCCACCATGTAAGAGCATTTCCTTGCAGGGTACACGTAGCAAATTTGACCTGGCATGCTGTAAACAGACTCCATCTTTTCGAACCACTGAGTGAGTCCAACAACTCCTCAAGTGCCCTTGTTGTTCAAGGGTTGGCTTTTTTAGGAAGTCCGGGTAGGTGCATTCATGAGCAACTTGCACAGGCCTTCTGGCACCCGTTCCTGAAGTATGGCTATCATCGCCATTCTTGGTTGCATCACGTGTATGCCAATGCAGAAGTAACCCTTCGTCAATCATTGCCTGAAGTTGGGCATTGGGTACTCAGATGTAGTGGTATGAGTGTCTGTGACTGGTGTTGGTGTTGCACCTGGGTTTAACCTCGTGGTCCTTCTCTTTGGTGCCATTTTTCTCTAAATCACAAGAAACATAATAACCGTTAGATTTCATAAATTATAACTATGACATTATCATCTACTCATTAAATAAACAGATCACATCCACACAGTGAAATGTACAAATGTTATTGAACTTACCATGGTATAACCAAATTGGAATTCATTTTATAATAAAAAAATTCGATTTCATTAGATAACGTAATCGTCTTTCATATATAACTTGAAAAATACTTGTTCGGTTAGATACAAAATGCTTACTACACTTAGGTTACAAGACAAAAAGAAACAACCTAAAGCCATACTAGCTGGGATTTATGGCCTCAACACTTAGTATGTTGTACATGTTAGATATACCTGAAAAAGGACCTATACTGGTTACCTAAACAAAACAAAAGATCCTATACAGCTGCTAGCTGGAATAACCATAATACTTAAAGGCTGCATAAACATAGCTAACAACATAACCAAATCTAGGAACTGCTACCAGCCTCCCCTGGTGCATCAGGCTGTGCCAGACCTTTTGCGGGTCCATGCTGTCTTTGAAACTCGACCATTTGAGTCTGTAGTCCTTTCAGCAACTTTAATGCCTTAGTCAACTGGACCTACCTCTGGTGATCTGCTGCCAACAACTCTTTAATCACCCCCTGTCTCCTGTGATCTGCTGACTGTAACTTGACAATATTGTACGCTGCCCACTATCGTAGTATCGTTATAACATTAACACTACTGAACGTGCATAGTCGAGTAGCATCATGGTAGTCCCCAAAGCTCATGAGCCATCCTAGCCTCTCTCTCTCTCTCTATCATTACTGCTAAACGACGATGAACAGGCATATCCCTATACAACAGTTTAACTCGGGCTCGTAGTAGAGACCGGTCATCTTGAGAATCCTCCATCATACCATACATGATGGTAGTCTCCTGCTCAATAGTGGTATAAAGATTGGTAACCCTCTGATTGACCCCCTCTAGGGTTGTTGGTGATCCTCCTCGATGGCTCCTACTAGATCATCCCATGTATCTATAATGCCATAGTCTAACTCCCTAGACATCGGACATCCAGGAGCGACATCTACCCTATCGACAAATCCATAAAGGTCTCCCCTTGCTATGGAATAAGGGTCTTCCCTTGCTACGGCAGGTCCATCCTGCTAGTGCAGCACACGACATGCTAAACTCTCCCCGTCCTCATGAATTAAGGGCTGGTGGGAGCAGCAAAAACGAACTCTTCCGAAGTGGTAAAACAACGTCTCAGGAACTTCGATATGATAGGGCTATTGGGTGGTGGTGCTGGTATAGGTAATGTGAAGATGGTATACTGGGGGAAGTGGTGATGAGTTTAGGAATGAGGGGTGATTGGTGGTGATGTGGTGTGGCCGACACACTCATCAGTCTCAAAGGTCGGTCTCCTCTTCGGATGGGACATGATCAACAGTTGGTAAAGCAACAACTGTATAGTCAACAGGAGCTAGGTGCTCCTCCTCCTCCTCATCATTCCTCCTCCTCATTCTCATATCACGCGTATCTCCGTCTCGGTCTGTCAGAAAGATTGTAGGCAGGGTCCTCCTCAGGATCCCTCCTCCTCATCTCCTCTGGATCCCTCTCTAGGATCAGACTCGGGAATTATCTGGTGATTCAGCAGTGGGGGAAGGTAGCCGGCAGCCAACAGCTGCCTCTCGGCTAGAATGACATCATCTTGGGTGGTATTTACTCCCGGGTAAACGGGGGCCGGACTCGGTACATAAGGTAAATAAACGGGTGAGGGTGGTGCCTGCTCTGGCTCAGGGCCAGGCATGTAGTCCGGTGATGGTGGTCCACCAACTCCTGGTGACCCCATGTCTGAATCGTCCTCAACTAGAATGGATACTGACGTGTATGTAACTGTAAAATGCCTCAGATCTGGACATGTTAAGATCATGAAATCAAAAGTTAGCTTATATAAGTTGCTGATTTAAGACTTTATCCTTTATATACGTAATATCTTATATAATACGTCGATCAATCCATGAATGCATTCTAGTTCAACACAACTATGACCAATTATGAAGGTATGTCCGTGAAAACCCCTTTGTATGTATGCAATGTTTGAAAACGGTTATAGTCCACAAAAAACATTTGACCTGGTTCTCTATAACCTTGGCTCTTGATACCAATCTGTAACACCCCCAAATTGGGTCGCAGCGGAATAAGGGTCCGGGAGTGTTACTTCTCAGATCACTAGCATAAGATATATATTGAACGACATTTAAAAGTCGTTTTAATACTGATACATGGATTTAACAAAATGTTACAAAAGCTTGAAGCTTCACTTGTTATTGTTATTATTACAAAGAGTTCAACCGATAATAGATATACAAATGTAAGCGACTAATTTTTAATGCATGACATCCATAACATAACCTTTTAATGGATCCCTTTTACACCAGTTGATCCTAATGATCTCATGTAACAACATTGCATTAAAACGTCCAACATAAAGTTGGTGAATTTCATTGGTTTATGTAATGTATAAGCAGGACCGCAAGATTTCCCAGTGATATGCAACAGATGCAGACATCACAAATGTAATTCGTTTTTCCTAAGATGCACCGAAGCTCGACATAAATGATACATATATAAATATTGCCTATATTGCCCGTGACGGATGTTAACCCATAACATCAAAATCCCTACATGATATACAGTTTCTGTTTCCAGTGATAGCTTGTCACCGAACGGGAGGTCAATCCAAATGATTCTATCTATAATCCTTCGCGCTACATTCTAGGTTTTTGACTGTTCATGATTTATGGCATAGTGGGTTATCGCCTACTTAGGCAAAACGTACTCATGATAAATGTACCACTTGCGTTCCAATTGTAATACATGCATATGTTCTCACCCAAAAACATGTAATATCAATAATTGTAAAACATGGGGCTTTGGAATCACCTTGAGTGAATAAATGATAATAAATATCCAAAAAAACGTGTCCGCTAACGCCCGAATGAAACCTAGTTAATATAGGTTTAATCAGTAGTCATGTACGTTGTTCAACTACTACTCTATAATCCATATATAGTTATCATCGTATCCATCGTTATGGCTTTCCTAATTTAAGGGGTCTTGACATGCGTACGGGGAGTTAGGACACTTTAAATCGTAAATCATAGCTCGTTCAATACGCCATCTGAAGAGGGCATCGTTATGAAAATTCCTAGTAATATGGAACTTTGATAAACTAATAACACTTATATTTCTATATAGCTATCTCACATCTAATCGTGTAGTGAAATCGTATTTATAAAGTAAAAAGTTTATAAAATTACGACCTTTAGCAAAAATGACATAACTTGTCGTTTTAAGTCCATTTCTAGCGTTTCTTACGCCACGCCTTTTAGTATTAGACGGAGTGATCAATAAAATCTTTTTTTAGGTTTCAAGATTTGTGTGAATAGTGTTTTTTATGTTCATTACGATTACACTTATTAACGCAAACCGTAAATGTCGTATCTTATTAGTATAGCTCTGTTTTTAGCGATTTCTTTGGACACGTTCTCGTATGAAAGTTTTTCTTATTATGGTGTTTACAAGTATAAGTTTCTGCCATGATAGTAACTTTTTATAAATTTGTTTTATAAAATATTCTCGCGTCGTAAACTCGCTAACTAGCGTATCTTTCTTCGTTATAAATCAATTTTCGGAGTTTCTTATCATCTTTGGAATCCTTATAATGATGGACCATATATGTAGAAAAATAACATGGCTGTTACCAAATTCGAACCCAATACAGAAGTTTGAAGTTTTTTATTAAGACATGTTTTAAGCTTGCTCGCGTTTGTACCATTAAGTTCAACATTGTTACAACAACTTTACAACCACTTCTTTTCTTATTGTATATTCATGATATTAGGTTCCATTAGTTCTATTTTCCCATGTATTAAGATAATACTAGAGTCCTTAATCTTTACTTAAAATCAAAGTTGTTTAATGACAACCTATTTCAACATGTTATCATGAAACTTTTTATACTTTAAACCAAGTGTGTTACAAATGAGTTATACGTCATTATATCATCATATTAGATCCATATAAACATGTAAATAGTTCACACCAAACATTGATCATATGTAAAAATTCATTTTACAGATTCAAAAGTAACTAAATGGCTAATTTAGCTAACTAGAACATTTGAACACATAAAATTCATAAGTATGTCTATTGATTTGGGTTTTAAATACCTTGAGTGGATGAGTAGAGAAAATAATAACAATCACACCCTTGTGAATTTCAACCCTTGGCTGATAATGATAGGTGACAAACCTAATTTTCCCTAAGTAATCCCCTAGCTTCCTTTTCTTGCTTCCTTCTTGCAAAATGGTTAACCAAGCCCTCTGCAAACCACCTTAGTTAGTTCTTAGATATTGATGTGTGTATGCTTGTATATGTGATAGAAAATTTTGGTTGGATTGCTTAAGATAATAATTGAGCCGTGGCTATGTATAGAGAGAAAAGGGGGGGGGGGGGGTTGCGCTCTTGTTTTCACTTTGTAAATGAGAGATGTGGTTAACTTGCTTAGATAAGCTTATATACATAGAGGAATAAGTAAGGAACCAAAGGAGGATTTCTTAAGGGTAAGTGGTCAAGTCGTATGTAAAGTGTAGACTTTTTTGTTCCCTAAGATAAGCTTAGACTTGCTCATTTTTAGGCAAGTAGTCATTGACATTAGATATTTCTTGGGTTCCTCTTATCCTGCTTATCGGCACACCTTGCCATATATGGGATTTGTATTTTCGATTATTTGTGTATTGGGTATAATCGTGGGTATTTGCTTAAGCGTAGATAGGTTTTGGTGTTTCCGGGAATGCCGAAACGCATTTTATCGCGAAACGTAAGCATTTTACGTAACCAATAAAAATAAGATGAACAAAGTTGATAATTATCCTCATAATAATCATTTAACACTTGATTGATGTAAACGTTTAATCGTTTAATGCCCGTTTACATTGAATGATCATTTTTAGTTTACGCGATTTAGCTTAACGATTACGATTTAAGAGCAAACGCGTAAAACCCTAAAAATAAATTGTGAATTACATAATGTTGTACAATGACCTAAAACACGAGGTGTTATATAATTATATAGATTTTTAGCATCAAACTTTTTTTTAACTTAAAAAATATTATATTTATACTATGAAAGGAGTTCAAATGTTTCTTTATATAAATAATATAATATAAAAATTATATATATTAATGTGAATTCGGTTTTCGGTTCGGTTTTCATTTTAACGATATCCAAACCGATAACCGAATATTTAATTCGGTTGAGTTCAGTTTTTATGAAATTCGGTTCGGTTTCAGTTTTCGGTTTTTCTTTGGTGAAACCCGAATTCTGCAAACCACTTAAAAAAGGATTAACAAAAATAAGCCCAAAGAAATTAGCTTAAAAACCCAAAAATAAACTTAAACAAACACCTTATGGAAATAAGCATGACACAGATTACTTATTTTGCCTTACAGATAAAGCTTTAATGGGGCAAGTGAAATGTTTTAAGTATCTAATGAGAAGAAACACATCCATAATCACAAGTTTCATATACAAATAATACTATAGCATCTACTTACTAAACTAACCACTGGAACTAAAGAAAATCAAACAGGATGTATCCAACAGATCAATATATCATATCTTAAAAAGTATAACAGAAGTACATAACATATGTAACACCCCATCCGAGAACGGGTCCAATGTCACACTTATGGCATCAATAAACGCAAGCGGAAGACTTACTAATACAATGGTTTGGCAAAAATTCCTAAACGAACATTAAATTCGAAATCCCTTAGCTAAACAAATTCTAGTATAGATCTGGTATGCTAGTTCCTCAAGATGGTCCAATATGAGCTCCTAAGCACTCTGCACTCATACCCAGCTTCCCTCTTATTACCTGCCGCGAAAAAAAAGAAAATGCGGCTGAGCTAAAGCTCAGTGAACAGATATAAACGAAACAGATAGATCAAACATATGTAGTAACGAAATGGAATCAGAGATTTAATATATCATCATAACTAAACGAATAAGTAGCCAACAAAACATATAAAATGTCCACCTAGCTCGAAACAAATGTCTAAAGCATACCACATGCTTAGACCCTACAATCAAATGCATATCATATCATATCAAATTGTACATGAGAGCTGCAGCTCCAGATGTACCCTACAAATGTGCAATGGGGTGTTGGCACAACACTAAGCCATGCACCAAATCATATCCAAAACCTACACATATTAGTCTAGGATGCATCCATACGCCCCCTTACAAATCAAATCAAATCATATATGGCCAAGTGCATAAAGAGCACACACAAAAATAGGGACGCCGCGGACTGATCACACCGCCACAGATAGTGTCACGCCATTGGTGCCTCAATGACGCGGCCATGGTACCTCCATGGCTAGTTAGCTCGGGCATCAGAACAAAACAAAGGGGTTCATATAGCATATCGAAACGAAACATATTATGTCCAAAGAAGATCATGTCTAAGCAAAACGGATAAGTTCATATCATGGCAATATCAAATGAAGCATGTATCAAACGAATTCAAATGGCTCAACGAAGTTATCAAATAAAGTTGCAACAAATAACGAATCATAGGATGGGAAAACATAAATAGGGATTTCAGCGAGGCAAAAAGATACGGAGCAAAAGTCATGAGAATCCTTAAAAGAAATGATAGAATATCTGTACCTTAAAAGCAAATCAACGTGTACCTGAAACACAACTTACCCCTTCTTCGATTTATCTACAAGAATTTGAAAACTATAATTATTAACCATCTAATTTTTGTGATATAGTGACACATTAATTTAATTAAATCTTATTAGTGTGGTCATTTGGTTATATACATATCCATCTTTCTTAAAAATGACAATATTGAATTAATACTTGTATGGTTATGATACTGGAAATACTATCCCTGCTAGATTACTTTATGATTATAGTGTACTTCTATTTTGTCAAATACATGCACGTTAAAATATTTTTGAAGCCTGGCTACTACCTCCTTTTTCCTATGTCTGTTCTTTCTCCTTGCAACATAGTTTTGTAATTTGTTTTTTTTCAACTTCTTTAGTTCATTTTATAAGACGAACCCCATGCTAATTCTTGGCGTTAGCATTTAGTAA